>OVAX01001259.1:0-49623 GCA_900406405.1 Lepidium africanum | reverse complement strand
CCAGAGGTAGATACAGCTTCTTCAGGTACAGATAATCCTCTATCTGCATCTTCCAAAACCCGAAATCGTTTCCGTCAAATTTGTCAATCTTCACCTTTCTTTCTTCCGCACACCGAACCTCCAGTCAACACCCACTTCTCCAGGTCCTCTTCTGAACCTGACTCTGATACCTGTTGTTGGGCTTTTAGGAATTTCCATTAGTATGATATTGTCCTCTTTGGGCCCACAGTGGCAAGGCCTTCAAGGTTTTTCTTTATTGGGTTCCATCCCAAAAGGCCTCATACTAATTGGAAATTCCCTTGACTTTATATATTAGACACTCCTTGTCTAAACTTCCGATGTGGGACTTGGATTGATATCCTAACACACATACATTTGGGGAACATTTCACTTATATCTGGAGCCCAATTTTCTATTTTTGTTTTCATTTCTATAATAACCTCATGAATCAAGTTAACAGAGACAACAAAAATGAAATAGAGATAGCTTAGGATTGGTTGGTTTCGAACATATATTAATAGAGAGACTGTTTAGTTTTTTTTTGACTAAACAGACTTTCCTAAATTAGAAAGTCTCTGTTCTCCTCCTCCGGCTGTGAATCTTGGACTAAGTGGAGCTCTTCCGGCAGATAACCTAGGGCTACTAACTTCTCCTCCTCCTCTGAAATCACTTAAGCTTCGGATATACACTTTCTCTGATACTCTCGGGTTCTGAAAACTCACAACTCGTCTCATCAACTCTGTTCTTCCCGCAGGTGAACTTACCGCTGATCCAGTTCCACCACTACCGAGCTTTAAGCTGCTCACTTTTCTAATCTCTCCTCTGCTTCTTGTGAACATTCCGTCCATCACTTCTCCACTGTCTGCAAATGACGTCGCACGGCTCACTTCACCTTCCTGCACAGACAAAGAGAATCCCTTTAATGTTGTAGAGAAGACGAAGAAAACTCTAACATCGATCTTATCAACTAAAGAATAAGATCAAACTTGATCAAAGTTTCGGTAAAGTTGGACTTAATTACCGGTTTGAGGTCGAATGATAAGATGGCAGGTGCTTCTTCATACTCTGCAGCATCCAAGTCTCGAAGATGAGCTCCTTTGAAGAAATTAGGCAATATGTATTGCCTAACTGGAACAAGAAACATTATCATCAACGGAAACAAAACTCCGGCCACTGGAACCCACGTGATGCCAAAGCAGACCAGCAAGTAAGCCGTTTGAAACAGAGTGAACATAGCCATTGTCTTAAAGGGAACCGTTTCAACGAACAACGCATGATTATCCTCAAGAACTCTGTATCAAAAAGACCAAATTTCAGATATATATGATAAAAAAAATGACTCTTGAGTGATGAAGAAAGTTTGTTAACCAAAAAAAGAAGAAAGTTTAGTATTTTACTTGAATCTCCTGCTTGGGGCAGTAAAGAGAAGCACGATCCTTTCCCAGAATTGATTCCCTGGGAGGCTTTCGATTCCCATGTAAGCGAAGTAGCCCCAAAGAACCGAGCTTGGGATTCTCTTGATTAAAGGCATTGCTGCAACACATCCAGCTACCATCATAGCTTGAAGAAAGTTGCTCACTCTTTGTTCTTTTACTTCCACTGGTAATATATTCTCAACTTCTGTCTCTACGTCGAAAACTGTTTCATCTGCCAATTTATCTGCATTTCCCAAGTCTGAAGCCTTTTGAATATGTGACTGTTTGAGTCCCTGAATCTGATAATACCCGGTGCTTGATCAGGATTGAGTTATATGTAAAATTATAAACTGATATCAATGATACGAACATACCCGAGAAGGTTCTTGGTGTATCAGTGGGCTCTGCATTTCTTGGTAAGCTTCTTCCATGCTTCCATAGACCTCTCCTATTGTTGCATTGTTTTTGATGCTTTTACGCGCAGCTGCCATGAGTTTGTTTCGAAGTAACTGCACATCAATTGGTTTTAATTGCCATTTGACAAATGCAATTGAAGGCCTACATAAACACAGTAAGATAATCCCACCTGGTGGTTCAATGTTGCCAAGCTTTTTGTGTGCATTGGAGATTGTGGGATGACACCATTGGATGGAGGAATCCCAAGGAGACCACAAAGGATGGTCTACAGAATCAGAGTTCCAACGTTTCATAGTTTATCAGATGGTCAAGTCAATAAATGAGTCCACAAAAACAGAACATCTTACCAAGAAACCAAGAAGAAACAGATCATAATGGTAAGCAGGAGGCTTTCTCAGATTGAAATCTTCCTGCTGTGCAAGCTGTGAAGCTACACTATGGTCAAAGTAGTAAAGAACCGCAATCATTGACGCTGGAACAAATGCTAAAAGAATGTAAGCCACAGGCACATCCACCATCTCCTGCAGTTCATTCATCATGCATTTTGATGAACATCAACATAAAGCATTAATAATGAAGAGAATAACAAGTACAGAAGATGTGAGTAATGCCTTAATGACAGTCCAATTCTCATATGCACCAGGAGACCATGGATTAGGACTAACTAGACGTCTTGGTATCCCTTGAGGAACACTTTTCCAAGGTATGTATGATATACCAGTCCACACAACCACCATCACTGGAACACCATAATCTGCTATAAACCCACGTAACCATCCTGCGTTCACAAGGATAGCAACGTTTCTGATGTTCTTTCTCGGAGATTTAGATGATCTTTAGCCATATTTTTCGTTTATGATTCACAGTTAGAATGATCACTAAGGTTCCCTACCAGCACCAAATCTCCAAGACCTTGCTTTTCGGCTTTTCAGTGCAGTATATAGAAGTCCAAAAGACAGCACCAAACCAAACATTCCATTTGCAAAAACCCAAGCAGGTTGAAACTCAGTTGATCTTGGATTTGTTCTTCCAGGGACACCAAACTCATCCACAATGCCCTGAAATGTAGGGTTTCAACTTAAAGGAACAAGCATTCGATGCAAATTGCTAGTATAAGTTGTGATTGTTACTGAATACATGAAGCTCTTTTACTCACTCTAATGGCTTCTTGTAAGAAAAGCATGGCGATTAGAAGACCAAACAGTTCCCCAGCAAGTCGAGTGAATCTATTGATGAAGGAGCAAGCGCCTAATATAGCTAACAAAAACAACAACATCCCCGTCCACAAGCAAACCCTTCACAAAAAATCATCCATGGAAAGAAAGAATTAAATATAAGACAATGCCTCTGTCATAAAGTTCTGAGACTTCTAAAATTCTTGAAAAGAATTGAGTTATGCAACGAGAAACTTTGAGTTTACCATCCGGTCCACGCGAGAAACAGATTAGATCCCAAATTCGATCTACTTTTAGCAAAATTGAACATGAAGGTGTACATTATAACAGTAGGCTCTGCAACACCAAGAATTAACAATGGCTGGCCTCCAATGATGGAGTGTATCACTCCACACAATGCTGTTGAAACTAAGGTTTGAACTGCAGTAATTTTCCCATCTTGCCAAGTTGTAAAAGAAACAAAACACAAGTTTACAGTCAGTTTTCTGTTACTCATTTAAATGAAAGAAAGATTATATGAATGGGGGACAAAAAGTGGCATTCTGATACCAGTATCTCTTTCCAACTGTTCTCCAAATGTAATTACAGGAATCGCGGATGCAAAGAATATGTAAGTTGTTGGTGCCAGAATCCTAGAATTTTTGCATACATTAAGTTTATGAAAGCTCAAGCATTAACCCATCTTGAAAAAAACTACAAGAAAATTTCTCTTTTTACCTAAATCCAGCTCTGAAACCACTGATCCAATCCTGCTTGTAGCATTTGAGTCTTCCTTTGACATCTCTCTTTATGCCCTGAAACGGGACAAAGCTCTCTGCTTCGTCCATGTAGAGATTTGGTCTGTTCAAGTTTTCAACTTGACAATTTCCTACAATACAATAAAACATTTGATTATGTTAAAAACACAAGACCCAGGAACTTTGGAACAGGATTATGATAAATGTTTAAAGACAAAGCATCGATAAAGCAAGACAGGAGATCTATTCCAACTTGAATAACACAGATTCAATACTTTTCCAGTTGCTAAAACTGGCTTTACTTCTTACCAACCTAAAGAAAATGTGATTCAACAATTTTTAATGACGTGATACGCTTTTAGTGTTATGAAACTCAGATCCAAATATGAATATTAACAGAAACTTTAAAAGAGAAAGCTAAAGAAAAATATCCTCAAAGCCCTAATTGTCGGAGAAAAGGGAGACTTTAAAAAGGAGTTCTTTAGATTTGATGATGATAAGTGGCAAACAGGAGAAAAACTTTACAACACACTTATGTAAGAAAGCTCAGAGAAAAATCAAAAGCGAAATAAAGAAGTAAAATACATAGAACTTAAGCTTGGATTCAAGAATGACTCAGAGAGGGAGTAAAAAAAAGAAGACTTACCAGTGACGAAACAGCTAATAAATGTCTGAAAGAAGACAGCTTTCTAAGACAGATAGAGAAAGAAGGTTCAAGTGTGCAGTTTTGGTTCTCTACTATTCAAGAGCCGTGAGAAATTTTTGTTTATCAGTTTGTTTAGAAAAGAATAAAAAAAGAACGAAATGTGAGTGTGATGTGTTGTGAGATCTAATGAGAGAGAAGAGAGAAATGTCTGTCTCTGTGTCTCTGACTCTGGTCTCTCACACAGTGCTCGTGATTGGTTTGTACACTTACAAATTCCGCCTCACACGGCGTTTAAATGTCTTTTTTATTTTTCAGTCTTGCCCAATTATTTTAGAAAGATCTTTGCCTTTTATTTGTCAAGTCGATTCATTATCTCCTTTTCTCTACTTAAACAACGACACTTAAAAGAATTTGAGTCATACATTTTCTAGGATTAGAGATATGGGATATTTTTCTTTTCCAAAAACGTCACATTTCTGATAATGACGATTTATTGGGGTTTAACTTCTATTTGGATGAATTTCCAGCATAAAGGGATGTATTCAAATAAAAATTTTAAGAGATCTGATAGGATTTAGATTTGAGAAATTTGTAAAGATTTAAGTGAGTTTTTAGAGTATTTGGACCGATTTAGTTGATTTCTTATATTTGTAATTAAAAAGATTTGGTGATTTCAAGAGATTATATAACAAATTTTTGTGGGATTTTGTGTGATTTATGTTTTTTTTATAACTCATTAAAAGAAAAATATACTCAAAACAAAGCAAAGATTCAAGAAACAGAGAACAAAAGGCAAAAAGAAAAGAAACAAAACAGAGCCTGGAGACCCAAAATCGAAAAAACAAAGAGAGACTCAATGCCTATTATATTCCTCAAAGGTTGTCAAAAGCCATGAAGGTTATCCCACGGCGAGGTACGAAGAGAGACGACCATCACGAAGTACACTGTGGGCAAGTAGCCGATCGCCAGAGTTTGCAAGCCCATGTGAAAGAGAGGTTTGCCAAGACTGAAACTGAGACAAGAGAGCAATCACACTCTCGAGACAAGAGCGAAAGCGAGGCCAAGCAGTCGAATTCAAAATAGCATCCATCAAATCATTACTTTCCACACCAAATTCAACTCGTTGACATTGCAGGTCAAGAGTACTTAAAACAGCCTAGCGTAAACATCAAGTTTCTGCCTCAAAACGTGAAGCAGAGTGTGAGCGCATCCCGAGCATGGAATTTAGTAATACACGAATAGTCGCGTACAACCCAAGCCACCCCCGCGAGACTATGTGTATTTTGCCATGAAGTACTAATATCACATTTTAAGAAAAGCTCTTGTGGTTTCTGCCAATGGTTTTGAGCATGGAGGGACGAAATCGAAGAGTCTAAATGAGAAGGTTGTAGAATGTTAGCTACCTTCCATGCGTCAGCCTCTATCATGGAATTAGCCACTAAAAGCTTTGCATCCCCTTGCTAATTAGCAAAGAGTACGCCATTACGTTTCTTCCAATGTTCCATACCACCCAAGGCAAATAACTAAGTTGATCACTTGAAGAGCTTTGACGTTCAACCATTATAATCAAATACTCAACAAGAGAGAGGAGAGAACGAGTCAGTCCTCTTAGAGGATGAAAATATCTAACCTCCACCCAAGCTTGAGAAGCCAAAACACAATCAAACAACACATGTGTAATCGACTCTTTCGTAAATTTACAAATCGGGCACAAAGGATCAACAAGCAATCCACGCGAATGTAAACAATCTGCCACCGTAATCGAATTTGAAAGGACCCACCACAAGAACATACATATTTTAGGCTCAGTTTTAAGCTTCCAAAATCCTTTTTTTTTAACTTGTTAATCAGCAGCTCATGTGCAGGTAAGGGAGAGGTTGATAAAGATGATCGAGAAGAAAGCCAAGTTCCACTTTTCACCAAGTACTTGCCACTTTTCATGTAAGCCCATAACCACCCATCCGAACGATCAATAGACGGAGGGGAAGAGAGTATCTTAACAACATCTGATGGGGGAAAAAGATCCTCCAACAAAAGTACGTTCTACTCACCTTGCAGAGTGATAAGGTCAGCCACCTTGAAAGAGAGATTAATTTGAGCTTCCTTGTTAAAGGGTCTACAAGGATCCAGGTCAAGGAGCCATTTATGCAGCCATACATGTGTAGCCTTGCCATCACCAATACTCCGAACAAGTCCCCGAGACAATAACTCACCATGTAGAACACTTCTCTAAGCCTATGAGGGCCGAGAACTCGTACACGCGTGTAAGAAGTCCTTATGCACAAAATATTGGGCCTTATATATTCGAGTCAAAAGCGAATGAGGTTCCATTAAAACCTTCAAAGCCTATGTTGCTAGGAGGCTTTGATTCAAATCTGAAATATAATGAAACCTTAAATCTCCATCAGCTTTTGACTTACACAAGTTAGACCAAGCTACCCAATGAATCTTCTTTTTATCCTCATTGTTATTCCACCAGAAGCTTGTGATAGCACTTGTAATCTTCTGACATTGATGCTTAGTAAGCTTGAAACAAGACATTGCATAAACCGAATGGGGCAGAGGCAACATATTTGATGAGAATCTCTTTACCACCTAACGATAAAGTCTTAGCAAACCAGCCACTCATTCTTGTACGAAGGCGATCAATGATATAACCTAAAATAGCTCGCTTAGAACCACTAAAACACTCCGATATGCCGAGATACTTACCATCACCACCCTCTTTAGTGATTCCCAAATACAACCCCAACACTCGTTTCATAATTGGGTCAAGTCTTGCACTAAAAGTAACTGCAGATTTATTGAATTTTATTTCTTGTTCGGAGGCTTCACCATACAATTTAAGGGAATGAAGAAACTCACTAGCCTCCTGTAATGTGGCACGACAAAGAAAGAAACTATCATCAGCAAATAGTAGATGTTGAACCGATGACAAGAAGCAGAAAGTCTCATCCCGGATAAAGCACCTTCGGATTCTGATTTTTTCATTACATGTACCAAAGCTTCAGCACAAAGAATAAAAACAAAGAGAGACAAAGGATCCCCTTGTCTAAGTCCTCTCTCTGGCCGAATCATCCCAAACGAGTGTCCATTGACTAAAATGGCGAATGTAACAGACTGAATACACTCCATTAACCACCGTATCCAAATGGAGCAAAACCCAATCTAGTGAAAAGTTCCTCCTGAAAAGACCACTCAACTCTATCATAAGCTTTAGACATATCCATTTTAATAGCCATATAATCCAATTGCAACGAGGATTTATCTGTAAAGCATATATCATCTCATGAGCAATAAGAATTTTATATGAGATAAGATGGCCAGAAACAAAGGCGCCCTGAGTCTCAGATATCAAGGAAGACAAACATTTCTTCAACCTTGTACTCATGACACGAGAAACAATCTCATATAACACCGAGCATAAGCTAATAGTCCGAAGATCAAACATCTTGGAGGGACTAGGTACCATTGGTATAAGGCAAATCTGAATATAATTCCAATCACTAGGCATAGAACCAGGGGCGAAAAAGCCTTGGATTTCTTTCACTATATAAGTGCTAATAATATGCCAATATGTCTGGAAAAAAACACATGTCATACCATCAGCTCCAGGGGTTTTATCCCCTTTAATCCCAAAAGCAGCCATCTTTATTTGAAATGCAGAAACTGGACGAGTTATGGCACAGTTCATATCATCCGTAACTCTCCTTTCAGGACCGGCTAACAAAATCGTAGCTTGTGGAGGACGGAAAGAAGCTTGTGAAATCAAATCAAATTCACCATTGACTATGTCTATTTCTTATATGAGTTATGTGTTAATGTAGCTTTAGCTATGTGAAACCTATAGCATTGAAGCTTTCATATGATTAATAAGTATAATAATCACGAAAGTATGAATCACCTAAATTCAAACAAATTTTGGCTAATCTAAGAAGACAAAAATTTACCGGATTATAAAATTGAAGTAGGGTTTGTAATGAACATTTAAACGAATACCTGGTGTGCATAGTTATTGTAAACTTATAACCAAAAAAAATAAGGTTTTTTGATGATTTACAATTACATAAATGCAGAGAAAGAATAAAGAATAAACCCAGAGAAAATTATAAAGAATCACGAAAAACATATCTAAACATCAATGAGTGGATAGTAGAGCAGAGAAGAAAATAAAATGGCAAACAGAACCATGAAAAAGATAACAATGAAAAACAAAAAAAGTTACGAGAACAATTGCTTTTTCTTTTGAAATCTTAGCTCAAATGGTGATATTTCAATCTTTATTTTTTAAACTAAAGTTGTGTTTCAAATCACCCAAAATCAGGTTAAATGATTTCTTAAAAAAGAATTACTAACTTTTGAATAACAGTAGATTTGATATGATTTTGACAAATTGTTAGTTGAATAACATGAGATTCTATATTATTTTGAATGATTTTATATAAATTCCAACTTCAACAATAGAGGATTTGAGAAGACAATTTAAAATCAATAGTTAAAAAACATGTGATTTCATAAAAAACCTAAATTCTTCTAAAACTCCTATTTCAATACACCCTCCTAAATATCTCATTTCTACTTTTTTTTTTTTTGGTTTGGTAAGAATCTCATTTATACATGTCCATTTTTGTTCCCGAAGTTATATATTTCCCCTTTTTCATACACTAGTACTATTAGGGCTGGACACGAATCGAGTAATTACCTATTTTCATATATACTTATTACTTGGTTTGATTTCGTTCGAGTAATATCATTTAATTTTTACTTATCTTGTTTAGATCAAGTACTTGTTCGAATAAGTAGTTATTAAAAATAAGAATACTTGCAAGTTATTTGACCCGGTTTGTAATTGTTTAAAATAATATTTTATATAAAATAAATGTATAAAAAATACTATTATTTTAATTAAAACTTATACTATCCGTACAATACCCGTTTTTAATTTAATATTTTTATTATGTGAAAAAAAACTTTAGCATGTTTTACTCTTTTTGCGACAAAAAAAAGACTTCATCTATCTTACAATTATTGAATTTAACATATAATTATTTCAAAAGATTATCAATTAAGTTTTTCTGTATATAATAAAACCTTAGATTTCAAACATCTATAATTATAAAATCACGGGTCAAGTACTATTGAAAATTTTATCAATACTTATTACTTGACTTGTACTTACGGATATTGAAATTAACATACTTATTACTTGATTTAACTCTACCAAGTTAAGTACGAATCGAGTACAAAGGACGAGTAATTACGCCACCCTAAGTACCACAACTGTATTTTATGTCCGGTACTCAAAAACTTCTTTTTTTTGGTTACCAAACTTAACCATAGATTAATTCACTGTATTGGGCAGACAATACCATTAAAAAGTACAATTTTGCCCCTCCCACGTTTTGCATTGTTAAGTAGTAAATACATATTTAGGCTTCGAATGGAGAACGCATAGCAGATCATGCAGATCACGCAGATCACGCAGATCATGCAGATCATATTTTTATTATTATTTTATTATATGATTTATTTTTAAAATTTTGTATATATCATTTTATTTGATTATCAAACCCGAACCTAGACTTAAACCAAGAATTAAACAAATATCCGAAAACCTAATGTTAAAGTATTTTTAAAATTTGGATCCAAATTCGAATTGAACGGATCTGAAACCACACTTTGCGCATATATATATATATATATATGTATATAGGTCTGAGCATTCGGTTGAATGGTTCTGGTTCGAGAAAATTGTAATTCAAAAAAGTAACAAAATGGTAAATAATATATATTCGGTTCAGTCTGGTTTCAGGTTTGGATTCGGTTTTAAATTTTTTATAAAATACATTATATTTATGAACGAATCATATTTTGACAATAAAATGAAATCATATGTTTGTAAGGCTGAATTATAGTTAATTGCGGTTGTCTCTTTTTTAATAATTTAGAATTAGTATAGCTTCTTCATCGTAGATATATGTATTTGATATATATATATATATATAGATAAAGATTACTTAGCAAATAGTAATTTTTTTTCTAAAAGACAAAAATTTGTCGTAATAAATATTACACATAACTTTTTGGTCTGGATAAATATTATACATAACTAATTCTGCTTTCTTTGTATGAGGATGTCTCAAATCAATCTTAACAAGAAGCTGGTGGATTCTGGATCTCCTCCAAAAAGGTTAAAGATCAAGATTCCGAAGATTGATAATGTTGCCTTGCTCGCACGATCATCAAAGGTACCGATGGGTAGGTGCTTAAATCCTCTAAGACAAAATGTGGATACATTTATCTTTAGAATGCCACAGTTTTTGAATTTGATTGGCCGTGTTACTGGAACCAATTTGAAAAATGGGCGTTTCTAGTTTGAGTTTCAAGAAGTGTAAGATTTGGAAGGATTTCTCAGTAACGGCTCCATTAATTTTGATGATTAGATGGTTTCGTATGCTCTGTGGAAGGCAATGGTAGGTGTAGACTATCCAAACTCGATTCAACTTTGGACTAGGATCACAATCCCCTTCGAATACTGAGTTGAAGAAGTGTATAAATTGGTTGCTGGTTCTATTGGTCAAGTGATCACCATTGACGTACAAAAAGGTATGGTTTTAATTGATGTTCCTTGTTCAAAGCCTCTTATCTTCTCGTCTATCTTGGAATTTGAAAAAGGTAAAGAGTCCACCATCATATTCAAGTATAAGAGGCTGGCTGGATACTGTACCCTTTGCTACCGCATGACTCATGACGCTAGTAACTGCTACAAGGCTAAAGTTGCAGTTCCTGCCAAGGGCATTAGTGAAAAAGGAAAACAAGGCGCAGCTAACCGGAACAAAAGTTTCAAAGGTGCAGTGCTAAATGATCTGCCAAACTCAACAACAAATGCACTTGCTGGTCCGAGTGGTGGTAACAAGAAGCCTCATGGATTATCTTATCAAAGGAACAAACGAGCTGCTGAAAATCTGGTAACTTCTAAACCTTTACATGTTGATTTTGCTACAGTTTCTGCTGCTGCTACATCTCCATATAAGGCTGTCGAAGATGTTTCTGGGTCAGTGGTGTGGGTTTTTTGTCCTCCCATAAGGTCAGAAGGCCACTCTTTCAAGAAAATGATTAACTGTCAGCGATTGTTGAGGTCACTACTCATGATTCTGCTACAGCATCTTGTCCTTTGGTGGACAATGGCACTGCTCAAACTTGGAAAATGTTCAATTGAAAGAAGGTAATACCGATGAGGTTATGCAAGACTCTGCTCTTTCTTTCTCGGATGATGATTTACTAGATGATTTGGCTTTTAAGGCTGCTATTATCAATGTTCAAAATATATCTGATGCTGACCGTGCTAAGATAAATGCGGAGTTTGCACACACATTACAGAAATATCATGAGGCTAGACACTCGAAACCACCTGCGGGTCCGAGGAAGCCGTCATCTAGGTCATCGACGCCTATTTGAGAAGTAAGCTTCAAGAAATCGATGACAATTAAGGCTATGTCTCCACGCAAAACTCCAAAGCATGGTAAAGCCAAGGAGGGGACAAGTAAGGATAACGAGAAGGATCCAATGAAATTTTAATTTTTTTATGATTCAAGTTTTATTTTGGAATTTCCAAGGGATTGGTAATAAAATCTCAATTGGTTATTTGAGAGATGTCTGGAAACGATTTAAACCAGATTTGTTATTTCTTTCTGAGACAAAAAATAATTTTTTTTATGGAAAAAATTCAGATTCATTTGGGTTATAATCTCCTTTCTACTGTTGAACAAATTGGTACAAGCGGAGGATTAGCACTCTTTTACTCCGATTTTTTGGATGTTAAAATCAATCATAAGGACAAAAACAAGATTGATATTTCTCTAGAATTAAAGGGTAAACCCACAAATATCACTTTCTTTTATGGTGAACCTATACAACATAAAAGAGACTATGTTTGGGAAAGATTAACTAGATTGGGCATTCAAAGAAATGATCTTTAGTTAGTCATTGGAGACTTTAATGAAAAATCTGGTAATCATGAAAAGCAACGAGGGTCCCTGCGACATACTAATTCTTTCTTAACCTTTAAGCAGATGATCTTGGACTGTGGTCGCATCGTCTTCCCGAAATTAGGAAATCAATGGTCATGGCGAGGTGTTCGAAACAATGGTGTGGTTCGTTATATCCTAGACAAAGCGTTTGGAAACGAAGACTGACATGATCTTTTCCCAAAATCGGAAATTGAATACTTGGATATGATTGGATCAGACCATAGACCTATTCTAGGACAATTTTCTGATCAAACTTTTAAACCTCATCGTCAATTTATGCTTGATAAAAGATGGGATGGTAAGACTGGCTTCAGGGATACTGTCACGAAAAGCTGGAAGAGCCTTTCTTGTCGCTGTAGGGTTACATTTATGGGTAAAATAAAAAACTGTCGACGAGAAATTTCTCACTGGAGAAGCAAAAATCTTCAATCCGGTAGACAGAAAGTTAGTGAATTAAAACAAGTGGTGGAAGATTTGAAGAACTGTAGCTCTCCAAATGCCAAGCAAATTCTTCAAGCTAACTTGGACCTTAAACAGGCATATGTGGAAGAAGAGACATATTGGAAACAGAAAAGTCGAAATAAATGGCTTAAGGAAGGGATGAAAATACTAAATATTTTCATACAAAGACCAAACAAAGACGAGCTCGTAATAGGATTATTGGTCTCCAGACTAGTAACGGTAATTGGGTCACAAAAGAGGAAGATATTCTGACCGAAGCTTCAGAGTACTTTTCTACTCTTGTCACTAGCAATGGAGACTCCACACATTTATTGAATGAACTAGAATCTAAAATTACAAACCTAGAAAATTAGTCATTAATGAAGAGTGCTTCTGTCGAGGAGATCAGAACAACACTCTTTTCGATGGATCCGAGCAAAGCCCCAGGTCCGGATGGCATGACGGCTTTATCTTTCCAGGATTCATGGGATATTATTAAGGATGATTTAGTCTCTTTAGTCAATAATTTCTTAACCCAAGGAGTTTTTGAACATGGTCTAAACAAAACAAATATTTGTCTCATCCCTAAAATCTCCTGACCTACAAAAATGACGGAGTTTAGGCTGATAAGTTTATGTAATGTTGGTTATAAGATAATATCCAAAGTCCTGTGCTTGTGACTTAAAAGGGTATTACCTAAATTGGTTTCTGAAACGCAATCGGCTTTTGTTGCCGGACGCCTCGTATCAGATAAGATTTTAATCGCACAGGAGATGTTCCATGCGCTCAGCACAAATAGATCAGTAAAAGAGAAATATCTGGCAATTAAAACGGATATAAGTAAGGCCTATGATAGAGTAGAGTGGAACTTTGTAGAAATTCTACTCCGCAAGCTGGACTTTAGTGAATTATGGATTAAATGTGTTATGCATTGTATTACAAGTGTTGAATACTCTGTGTTGATAAATGGTGTTCCTGGCGGGAGTATTAAGCCTAAAAGGGGTCTCAGACAGGGAGATCCTTTATCACCCTACATTTTTATGTTGTGCACAGAAGTTTTAATTTTGAAACTTAGGTGTGCAGAACAGCAAGGGCTTATTATGGGAATTTCTATCGCCCGAACTAGCCCGACGGTTTCCCATTTGCTCTTTGCGGATGATAGTCTATTTTTTTGTAAAGCATCAAAAGAAGAGACATCCCAAATTTTGAGAATTCTTAAAGAGTATGAACAGGTATCGGGCCAGCAAATTAATTTTGATAAATCATCAATTCAGTTTGGCCATGTGGTACCTGATAATCACAAGATGGAGCTTCACCAATCCCTCGGAATCTCAAATATTGGAGGAATGGGTTCTTATTTAGGATTACCTGAGAATATTTAAGGAGCAAAAACGAAAGTTTTTGCTTTTGTTCGTGAAAGACTTCAAGAACGTATTAATAGCTAGTCATCTAAATTTCTATCGAAAGCAGGGAAAGAAGTTTTAATTAAATATGTCCTTACAGCTTTACTGACATATGTGATGTCAGGCGGATTTGGTCGGTTTGGCAATAATACTCAGCCATTGCCAATTTCTGGTGGACTAACTTTGAAACTTCCAGAGGTATTCACTGGAAACAATGGAAGAAATTATGTAAACCAAAGTCTGGGGGAGGCCTTGGTTTTCGTGCACTAGAGGAGTTTAACTCTGCACTTTTAGCCATACAATTATGACGATTACTAGACTTCCCGGATTCACTCTTTGCTAGAGTCATGAAAGGGCGATATTATAAGGATCAATGTCCATTAAAAGTGAAGATGACTGCTAACCCTTCTTATGGTTGGCGGAGCATATCTTCACCACGATGGTAAGTTCATTAAGGTGTGGGAGGATCCATGGATCCCTGATTCTTTTCCCAGACCTGTGACTAATATGACTTTCTCTATTTTTCCTGACCTTATTGTGGATCAATTTATCGATCATAATTCTGGAACCTGGAAAGAGATCCTAGTCAATCAATATTTTGATCCAGTAGATAGACGTTTGATTCTGGGAGTACCTATCCCTGGACGAAAACGGCCGGACTATTGGGGCTGGCAATTTACCAAGACAGGACGATACTTTGTTTGATCAGGCTATCAAACAGAAGAATCATCTTCATTGCTCTCAATTGGCCAATTTGGACCAAATTTTCAAGCTTTATATAACAAAATTTGGATACTTAATTGCCCAAATAAGATTCAACATGTTCTTTGGCAAGCCTTATCAGGTTGTATTGCAGTCAAACAGAATTTGAATCAACGTGGTATTAACTGTGACACTAGATGCTCAAGATGTGGAGCAGACAGTGAAGCTATTAATCATATTCTTTTTGCATGTCCTCCTGCTGTTTAGACATGGGCATCATCTTATATTCCTTAATGCATCCGGACAAAAACGATTAATCTCTATTAATAAACGTGTTAACGAACCGAACCATAGAGTACATGCAATAAATGTATTCACAGGGGAATCAATTTGGTATCATTTCGATTATTTGTTTTGGAGACTACCTGTCGAAGAAGATTTCCTATGTTTTCCATGGATAATTTGGAATATTTGGAAAGCGAGGAACGATCATTTTTTTTCTAATAATGACACAGACCCTCGAAATATTATAACTCAATCGGTGGCTGACCATAAAGAATGGTCCTTAGCCCGCACTGAACTAAAGGAGCCGAGATCCCGACCCATGGTTCATACTGCTGTTCGAAAATCCCCTCAGATCTACACTTCCACATCATGCTCAGGTTTCACGGGCTTCAAATGCTTCATGGACGCTTTCTGGAAGAACTCGGTTCTAAAAACTGGTTTAGGCTGGTTCGGTTTTCCATATTTGGTGGAGGGAGTTTGCATGGGTGTTTGTTGTGTCAACCAGAGTCTTTCTGCTCTTCACTCGGAGATTGAAGTTGTTCTATGGGCTATGGAATCTCTTCTGGCAGTTCAGGTATCAGAGGTGGAAATCTCGACAGATTGCGAAACAGTGTTGAAGATCCTGGACCGTCCAGAGGAATGGGCGACTTTCCTCTCCTACCATGAGGATTTCTTACGGCTAAGTTCGTTATTTTCATCTCTCTCCATTTCTATTATTCCGCATTCTTAATTATAAAGCTGATGTTATTGCCCGTAGTAGTAGAGAGACAGCTTATGATTGATTTTTTGTAAACATTCTTTGGTTCTCATTATCAATATTATATGTCTGTTGACAAAAAAAAAATTATGCACATTTTGAATATTATTTTAATGAACATTATTTACTTTTTAGTTTTGCATTTTTAATTAAGTGAACGGTAAAAAATATGCAGATGCAATTCGCCTGCATTTTTCCCATATTCCATTCAAAGCCTTAATTATACAATGCATTATCCTACCAATACGGTTCCCAATAACGAATTCGAAAAGATTTGATTCCCTGAGACCCTCTTCGATCCTTCGTCTCTCTCTACCTTATCTTCAACCTCCAACTCCGGTAATTCACCGTCGGCAACCGGAGGCGTTTGAGATTCACACAATGACATCAATATCCTCCACCTTAACCTACTGGCTCGTAAACCATCCCTATATCGCCAATTTCACTTGGATCGAAGGTCAAACCATAGGCTCCACTATCTTCTTCGTCTCCGTCGCAGTCATCATTTACCTCTCCGCCACATTAATCCTCCGATTCGCCATCGATTCAATTCCTTCACTCGGTCCCAACATTCTCAAACCAATCACAGCCATCCACAGTCTAATCCTCTGTCTCCTCTCTCTAATCATGGCCATCGGTTGCACTCTCTCCATAATCTCATCTCAAACGTCGAATCGTTTCCTCAACGCAATTTGTTTCCCTCTCGACGTAAAACCTAACGGACCGCTTTTCTTCTGGGCTCAAGTCTTCTACCTCTCGAAGATTCTAGAATTCGGAGACTCAATCCTCATTATACTTGGAAAATCAATCCAACGGCTCTCATTCCTCCACGTGTACCACCACGCAACGGTTGTGGTCATGTGTTACCTCTGGCTTCGGACTCGTCAATCGATGTTTCCGATTGCGCTCGTGACTAATTCGACGGTCCACGTCATCATGTACGGATACTATTTCCTCTGTGCCGTTGGATCGAGGCCGAGATGGAAGAGATTGGTAACGGATTGTCAGATTGTGCAGTTTGTTTTCAGCTTCGGATTATCCGGTTGGATGCTCCGAGAACATTTATTCGGGTCGGGTTGTTCCGGGATTTGGGGATGGTGTTTCAACGCTGCGTTTAATGCTTCTCTTTTGGCTCTTTTTTCCAACTTCCATTCAAAGAACTATACAAAGAAGACGAGAGAGGTTGGCCAAAAAAGCGATTAGATTAGTTTCCAAATTAAAGAATTAATTGTTCTTTAATTGTTGATTATTATGTTCATCATCTCTAGTTTTCAATCCACATTTGTTTCAAGGCGGTCAAAGGTGTTACATAAACGATAAAAACTCTCAATACATTACAAACTAACTCTCCTTAATACAAAAATAACATTTAAAAAAATAAAATAAAAATGATGAAACTCCAGCCAACAATTTTTAGAAGACACATCAGCTGTGCCTGATTTGGAGGATCATGTAGTAACCAAAATTTTTGGGATGAATTGTGATTTCTCCGTACTGAGGAGCTCTGACTTCACTTTTTAAGGTTCATCAACCACCGGTCGTCCTAAAGCCACGTTTACGTCCGTCTCCACAACACCATTTCCTTGCGTAGGGACCACGGTTTCGAGAGCTGCTGCTGTGTTCATGTCTGGGTTCACAATGGACTCAGTCGGTGGTTTAATATCAAAACCAGATACACGCGGCCGTCTATCCCGTCTTTCATAGACCGGACTAGGACTACGGCTATAACTTCTGCTCCGTTTGTGACCACGGTCACGGCTATGCCTAGGGCTACGACTCCTTGAGCGTGACCAGCTCCTGCTTCGACTACAACTATAGCTCCGGCTCCGACTTCGGCTCCTGCTATAGCTCTGGCGCCGTGGCCGAACCAAATCCGGACTTCTACTACGGCTTCTACCTCTTCTGTTATCAAACCTTCTGCCACCACGACCAAAGCCTCTCCCACCACCACCACGACCAAAGCCTCGGCCATCCATAGTATTATTGCCAAACCGACCAAATCCGCCTCTACCACCTGCATTCATATGACCAGAATCAGGACCAGGAAAACCCCGGCCACGATTCCCGCCACGGCCAAATGAATCATCCCTCATTCCAAAACCGCCACCACGGCCACCAAAACCACCCTCACGCCCACCAAAACCACCACCACGCCCACCAAAACCACCACCAGAATCCCAACGGCTACCACCACCTGCAGAGTCAAACCGGTTTACCATGCCTCTTCGGTCCTGACCATAACCACCACCACCACCACCACCACGCATTGCAATATCTCTTACTTGAGGCGGTACTTGCTGGTTCGCTCCTTCTAGGACTTTGATCAAATCAGGCGCGTATTTCCAATCTTGCTCTGTAAAGAAAGTGAATGCAACTCCAGTTGCACCAGCTCGACCGGTTCTCCCAATACGGTGGACATAATCTTCAACTCCAGTTGGAAAATCGAAGTTGATCACAACTCTGCAGTAGCATAACACGATCAAAGATAAGGAAGAAATTTTGATAGCAGACAAGCAAAGACATATACTACGAAATATTATAGAACCTTATGTCTTTTATATCGAGTCCCCGGGCAGCAACGTCAGTAGCTATCAATACACAAGACTTCCCACTCCGGAACTGGTTAAGTACCCAATCTCTCTCACCTTGAGACTTGTCTCCATGGATTACGACAGCGCCAAAATTACGTCCGACACTACGCCCAAGATGGTCACAAAGCCTCTTCGTGGAGCAGAATATTATAACTTTTGAACCTCGTTCTTGCGACCTAAGGATTTGCTCTAAACGTCTCTCTTTCTCCATTTGTGAGACTACTTCAACATACTGCATTTATAAGCATGGATTTATTTCTGGAATCTCATGACCAACTTAAGTGGGCAAATGTTTTAGAGTGATTAAAAATGGTTTAGATGATCTTCACCTGTGTTATCGATTTGTTAGCAGCCAACTCATCTACCCTGCCTATATTAACTTGGACAGGGTTCACAAGAAGATCGCCTGCAATTTTTCTTACTTCTTTTGGCCAAGTTGCTGTGTACATAAGGGTCTGTCTCCGAGGAGGTATTTCATTCACAATCTTACGGATTTGGGGCTCAAAACCCATGTCAAGCATTCGGTCTGCCTCATCAAGCACAAGAAGGGAAACCTGCTGGAAATCAATCTTCTTCATCTCCAGTATATCATTCAGACGCCCAGGAGTTGCCACAACAATATCAGCTCCTTGTTCCAATTCTCTCAATTGAGGACCCTTAGGAGCTCCACCATACAAGCACTGATGGCCAGAATATAGATTAGTACTTTAACAAAAACATTCAGGGTTAGCTCTATCAGCACTGATGAAAAATGTCAAGGAAACTAAAAAACACAAACTCACAGTGCATGATATCCTGGAAGACCTGCCAAACCTAAGGGCTTCGTCTTGTATTTGGGTGGCTAGCTCCCGAGTAGGAGCTAAGATCAAAACTGTGGGGCCATTGCGAGGGTCGTTACGACAGTGCCTTAGAAGAAGGAAGGCCGGGATCAAGTATCCTAATGTTTTACCAGAACCAGTTTTTGCAATTGCAACTATATCCCTGTTCTGCAGAGCAATTGGCCATGTTTGAGCCTGGATCGGTGTTGGTGATGGAAATCCAGCAGAAAGCAACTGAAAAACAGAGTTATAAACATTAACAAACCATATGTATGAAGAACGTACGCTACTTATAAAGTTCATAAATACTGACCTCTCTAAGTATTTCAGGTGGGAGACCACTTGATTCAAATGTGATGTATGGTGCTGGAATATTCTCACCCTGCACAACAGAAAATAGGTTTTTGAATACCATACAAATTTTAGAATAGATGAGAAAAGTGCAAGCTATAACACTATTCTCAAATGCTATTACTTATTCCAGTTGAAGTTAGTCCACTCCCACATTCTCAGTAGAGTTTTATGGACAAACATTCACTGAAACAACAATTGCAAAATATTACAGCACATTACAGCTTAAAAACTTTGACGGGTCAGTTAAAAGAAGCAATTCAGGAAGTATGAACTTACAGTTGTTGTGACTTCATGTTGTTTTCGAAAGAGTTCAACAGGCGAAAGATGTGGAACATCAGGAGATGTTACAAATTGAGGCCTCACCGAGGTTGTATTTGGAAAAGCCGGACCAACGTGCCCATAGGTTCCATGCCCAATTTGCCCCATGGCGGGATCAACATTGGCAGGAGGACCACCACCAATTCTTATATCCTGCATAGCATTTTAAAAGTTCTTTGTGTAAGAAGCGAAACATTTAACAAAATAGATAGGATTAGTAATTATCTGCAGCTAACCTTAGGCATTGCTGCAGGATGAAGAGATTGGGTGCCCCTAACAGGCCCTTCCATTCTTGTGTTAACATACGGGTCATTCCCAGGTCGAGATTGTCGATTGTTCTCATAAGTATTATTTGATTGGAAAGGGGAAGCATGCGGCTTCTGGTGTAAATTTGTCGGGTCCATGTGATTTGGAGGCCTAGGTCCAAGCTGCTGGTGAACCAGATTAGCCCCTGGCTGTTGAAACTGCGTGCCTGCAGCAGGATGTTGCATGTTCGTTTGAGGTCCATTGTATTGCTGAGCAGGAGTCAAGTTTGCAATTGGTGTTCTTTGTGATGCTAAATTAGTTTCAAAGGAGGCATTTTGAGATGGTGAACCTTCAGCAATTTGTAAATGGGGTTGAGAAAACCCAGTTTTCTTACTCCCATGGAACTCATCCCCCTCCCTCTTTGGCGCCAATGAGTTGTATTCTTGCTGGCTGGGAAACTGTTGACCCTGGGAACCAATTTGAGGTGTCTGATGTGAACTGTGATCCCCCTGTGGTTGCATGTAAGGTCGATAACCCATGTATTGTTGTGAATGTGCATACTGTTGACTCATCTGTTGAGGCATCTGTGAATGCTGCTTCTGCATCGCTTGCTGCTGCTGCGGTGATTGATAAGTCTGTACAGAAGGATGCCCATGTGGCTGCGGCACCATTGATTGGCTCTGTTGTTGGGGAACCTGTTGACCTGATTGTTGAGGCATCTGCTGGCTCGGATGCTGCTGCTGCATCATTTGGGGTCTTACATGTTGGGATGGAAATTGCTGCGGCTGTTGTTGTAAGCCATGCGGCTGAGAAACGTGAACAACTTGTTTTGCTTGTTCGAGCTGAGCTTGGAGGCTTTTTCCTGCGGAGAGTACAGGAATCTGAGCGAGTTTCGGAGTTGTGGAAGAGTGGGGAGGAGCACCAGCTAGCAATGGTGGAGAAGGCGCAGAAGGTTTTTCATACTGAGTGATATTCGTTTCAGGATTCCAGTAATATAGAATTCCAGTCCTTCCATCAATAAGTCCCTTCCAGGGTTGGGGTAAAGTTGGGTCCTCGGGGGCATATCTTGGACCAGCAGAAGCTGGAACAGCTTCTGTTGTGGCCATAGAAAAAGGCTCTGCAAGCATAGAAAAACTCTCATGTGACTATCAAAGCTTTGACATATACGTATCATTTTCTAATTCGACCTAACACTATCAGAGGCTTTATGTCACATGATTCATCAACGAGATAGTCCAGGTAAGCTCATCCACAAAGACCATTCAACGTCACCTACTCCCACACGATCATAACACAGTCATGCCGAAATCTCCAACAATTACAAACTCAATCGCAAACTAGATAAAGTATCCGAAATCAAGCGAATAAAGCAACTGAGAAACAGATTCTTGGTCAATAATTTGAAGAAAAAACCGCGAAGATAGCTTTCAGAATTGATAGTTGAACATCACAACACAAAATTAATGAAGGAACAAAAACAGAAGAAACCTTGATAACTTTAAAAATTGCAAAGATTTAGGGTTTGAGATAAAGAAAAAGAAAGAAAGACTTACATCGACGACAAAACCAGCACCAGATTCACCTATGCGAGATGAAGAAAAACGCCGGTGACGGTGGATGCGAACTAGAGACAGAGGTTGGGTTCGGCGTATTGAAGACGAAGTGAGGCTGGGGTTCACGAAAGGGAAGGAAGTCCGAAAAAGAGAAACTACACGACGTCATTGTGGAGAAACCATAAACGACGGCGTTTGACGTACGTAATAATATACTTCGTACCACACGACGTCGTAGTGGAGTATTTAAGAACTTAAGTGATCGATGAACAGAAAACGAAGTTCAAATAAATAGCTACAATCCCGAGACAGTCTTTAATATCCACTTATAACGTTTTGCTTACTTTCGGATTCAAGAAAAGTGATTTGCACCCAAAAAGTTACAAAGTTTTGAATAGAATCAAAACAAATCAAATATAATCAGAGGAGATTAAACTCACTTTGAAAAATCTCCATATCTGAGTCTAAAATCAAGAGCATAATGAGAGAAAATAATGTCTGTACATCTAAAAAACACTGGAAAAGCAGAAATGATTGAGCAATGTAGAACCCTTATCTACCATCGTAATCTGTCAAAGCTCTCTCTCACTTGTGTAGCCAGACAAGAAGATTCTCTTAAGGCAAAGGCTCTTGCGAATCTCCAAGACGAGATAAGTGCAAGTAAGCATCAGTCCCTGCATATTTCAACAATACACATATATCAGAACTGAATCTTTCTTATGGATGCTGACTGAGATAGTTCTGGTTTTATGCTTATAATCTGAAATTATGAAATGGAAGATGTATTTGACTCACCGTATCCTTCCATGGATATGATCTGCAAATCTCCACCAAAATATCGAGCATACAAGCGACTAATTGGTAGACCATAACCATAACCAGCCATAGTTACAGGAACATCAGCTATTCCTAAATCTATTTCCTCCTCAAGAGGGTTTCTTGCAGTACTGTAAAGATAGGTGAATATTTTGGGAAGACCGCTTCTCGGTATACCTCCACCTTCATCTGTGACCTATTAGATTAACCCACAACAATGATTGGATCAAACTGGTGCAACAACATAATTGAAACGCCTAGCAGAGAGAAGAAAAAGCACACAATAGCTACCTTTATAGTAACATCTTCGATTCCATCAGCAACTATAATACGGACTGGTGGTGCAACTCTATCAGAGTCAACAAATCGCTCTTGGACAGCACGGAGAGAGTTCTTGACTAGCTCATATACCATAAGATGCAAATGAGTTGGAACATACCTATAAGAGTACAAAAAGACATCGTTTGCCACTTGAGAACAAAAGCTACATAATGAATCTAAGGGAAAAAGAAATGTGGTCAACTTGAACTCACGGAAAGGTGAAACTGGGATCCCCATATATGTTTATTTCCGGTGCAGAACCATACTCCCGAAAACAAATTGAACGAGCATCTTCACTGGCATTCCTTGCTACCTCCACAGGAGACATCTTTGTGTGTATGTAGCCCACAGTATGAAGTGGTGGATTTGGATTATGCAACTCAACATGTTGCCCTGAGAATTACATAACACCCTCAAAAAGTAAGACGCAACAACATCAAACGAAAACTTTGCAGTCTATGAAATGAAATCGATCCAAAACCCATGTCTTACCAATAAGCATACGGATCCCTATTCGTGACAAGTAGAAACGATCAAGAAACTGATGAATCTCATCAATACTTCCCGAATTCATTCCTTTCTTCAGCTGATTAACACCCAGAGCCATCATAGGAACCACATTGTTGTGCCTTACTTTAACGGCCTTAATCATCTTAGTGAATTCTTTCTCGTCAGCTGAATCCTTGATCTCAGGAAATGCTCTCATGTCCCTGAATGACTCCAGATACCAGTCCCGTACCTACAAAAACATCAAAGGTAATAAAATCATCCACAAAACATATTTGACAGTTTAGGGTGGCTAAATAGGCACACTCACAAAAATTCAAAGCATTCTGATTCACTGTAGCACTAGCCTTTAATATAGAGGAACAATAAAATAATCATACAGAATCTAATGGAGGCAGTTATTTGACAAAAAATTCATACAGAACCTAATATCCAAATTTCATGAAATCTACAATATCAAATTTCATAAAACAATCTTAAAAGAAGCAGAACTTAGGTAGCAATTTAACGATCACACACCACAATTCCAACAAAGTTACGCAAAACCTAATCAACTTGAACCAGAAATTCGAATTGCAGAAACACTAAATTCAAATTAGAATACCCAAATTCCTCAAAAACTACCTTCAAAACTGCAGGTTTCTCAGAGAGACCATAAGGAAGCCTCTCGAGTTCGATCGCTCTCCTAGCGACACGAATCGGAAGCTCCTTATGCAGAAACTGAGCCGAAATCAAAAGATTTTTCTCAGTAGGTTGAGAACCAAACTCCATCATGTACCTAAGGCTAACACCGGTCTGCTTCATGCAACCCCATTTGTGAACATCCTCGATCAAACTCTTCGGGAACATGTCGCAGGCCTTCTTCACTGCCATATGCGACTCTAAAACCTGGAAATACAAAACCCTGACGTCGTCGCTCTTCACCGTTAACCTCTACTGGAGGGAACTGCGAAGATGATTGGATATCCAGAAACAGAGAGAGAGGATTGGCTTTTGGATTTGGATTTACATCAGCAAATGATATAAATAAAACATTTAATTATTAGTATAATAATATTGTTACTTTTTGTTTAGCCGCTAATATTATGGATTAAGATTCCTCTTATGACACTGTATTGAGTGAACGTGTGGTACTCTGTCTCTTTGTGTCCAAGTCTAATATATATATATATAAGATTAAATTTAATCAAGCTGTAATTAAATCATAAAAAGATTGATTTTGCAAGTGGTCTTTATCCTAGTGGCAGGTGGTAAATGTACTAAAAGCAGGTGTATTTGCATGTTGAGGGATCGACATAATGCATTATGCATAAACTTGATTAATGGACCGGCCAGTGACCCAATATTGATAAAAAAAAAAGATTTTATGTAAATATCAATATTTTAACAATATGTTTTGGAAAAAAATGAATAAAATAAGAATATAAACTTTACACAAACTCTCTTCTCTATCCATTCAATTTCACATGGGGTAAAGCCTAAAAGCATATATCCTAAGTATCTAAACAACGTGCCGTTTGGTCCATATATAGATGAATATTCTGTCGTCTTTATAATAAAGACTGTACGGTTTGCATTATTTGATGAGAAACGCGGAATGTTTTATCTTATGTCGAAAAAGCTCTTGGGCCGGTCTATTGATAATAAGCCCATAAACCCAATATTTCATTTCTCTTTTAATAATAAGCTCAAAGGCCCACTACTGATTCTTCTTTCGATAATTCGGATTAATTCCGTCACAACAATGAGATCATCACAATGTAATCCGTATATAGTTTTGAATGCAACAACGTGTTGGACTCTTAGACCAAAGTCAAAAGCATGCCTAGATGTAGATTACATAATTGAAGTCTAAAACAAAAATGTTTTGTTTATTTTGGAACAACAAAAAGAGTTTAAGTTTGACTTCAAAATCTTACCGACTTTTCCCGAATCTCCATGGGCTTGCTTTTTACGGTTAATATTGCATTGACCTAAATTTATATGAATTTGTTACTTCTTCCTCTGCATGAGTTTATCTTTGACTTGTTCACTCCATTTTCCTATTATTATTTATCAGTACGAGGTATTATTTTCCGAAATAATGTTTTTGGAAATTATTCTGTTATCTGAAATTCCACGTTAACAAAAAATATTCTTCATAAATATAACTTTAAATTAAAACAAGTAACCCTTTTTTTTGATAAATAATACAAGTACATTTGGTTTGATCTTTGCTCATCTGCAGCTTTAACCAGGTTTCATCTCGAAAAAAGCTATAGGTTTTCGGTTTTCCTTGATTTAGGGTTTAAAAGCTAGCCTCAGATTTTGATTGCTAGTGGTTACCTTTCGACATGTCGCGTTTTGAGTTTGTCTTTAATAATCAAGTTTGTTGTACGTAGTTCCTTGTATATTGTTTTATGATTTGTTTCTGTTGAATTGTTGCATGTTCGTATAGTTGTTGTTTCTGTAGTAATTTAATTTTTCGGTCTTTTCCCGAACTTATAATTTATCTTTACGACATATCTCTCAAAAATAAAAAACTGGTATAATAATTTAACGTTTTACCAAAACAACTCTTAGTTGACAAATAAGTTGTTGGCTGCAAATCTTACATTTTAAAATAATCTATAAGAAAATGGAATATTTGACTTTCACATCAAACAATCGTAAATAACTAACCAAAAATACTAAGACCTAGAAATAAGTAGAAAACTTCTGTTAAACTATCTTCATAACTTATTATAATCATCGTGAAAGAGAAAGGGATTAATTAGTTAGAGTAGCCACTTACTAACGACAATTAAAATAATGTAAAGTACGATTATATTTTACATTAACAAAGCTTCCGTTGTTGACTTTCAGACAAAGAGAAGAGAAGAGATTGCAAAACGCACGAGTGGGTTATGACTAACTTAACTCGTATAGCTCTTTGACTCATTGACCAAGAGACACGTCAAATTAATTACTACTCTCTATATTTAATTACAAGTCAAAATCTATCAAACAAATTTTAATAATCGATATGGATAATGAACATAAAATAATATTCCTAGTGTTAAGTTTAATCCTAGACGGAAAAGTGTTTTTAGTCACCTAGTTAAATCTATTTCAATAAATTTTATTTTAGTTCGATTTTAAAATATGGTGTAACTTTGTATGATATTATTTAAGGTTGTTTTGAACTGTGAATCGAGATTTGTACATCGAATTGTCAAATCTCGGTTAATCCATGATATGAATGAGAAGTAATAGCTGCTATTTTATTATATACTAATGGATCTAGAGAGGCCAAATCACAAATTCTATAGATCATCATTGTTCAAAAAGCCATCTTACATATGTTTTCTTCTTGTCGATAGCCATCTTAAATAAGATAGGGTTATGTGACACTTAAAAAAAAAAAAAGCTGAGGAATTAAAGCAATTTAAATTGGAAAATAATAGGATTAACGACAAAAATGTTTGTCTTTAAACAAACAACATGTTTCCTTTGAGAACCATAGAGAGTAGAAATGAGAAATAAATAAGTAATAATAATCAACAAAGCACTTATTGTTCTCCACTTTGGAAGAAATCAAATTGCTTATGATATAATTATTTAGCTTCAATAAAACCTTAAATATTACTTTATGTTCCCTAATAGCATAGCTTTTTATAATTCCTTTCACATTTACATATATAATTCTATCTTCTCTTTAACTTTTAATTATATGTGCATGGGTCACTATATTCATATAATAAATTAAATGAAGTGGAATAAAATTAATAATTTTAGAAGCTTCTTAGCCGAAATTTGACAAGTACATGTTTTACTTAACACGTAAAGGATATATAATTAATAATCCCCCTCTATTTTTATAGTTCATGTTTTAGATTTTTTACACATATTAAAAAATTATTAATTGTTTTATTTTTCAAAACAAAATATAGTTTATCACAAATTCCAAAATATTTTAACCAATTATAAATCAATTTGCAGAATTTAAAGAGTCAAAAATATCATAAGTGCAATAAATTTTGCATAAAATTTTTTAAAACATCAACTAAAAATAAACAAATTTTTTTTCTGAAACATCAACTAATAAAGAATAGAGGGAGTACTATTTTTCTTTTCATCTTTCCGACCATCTATATTGGGATTCATGGATTTTTTTTATGTGATCCAACTTCGGTAATTGGTTTCGGTAAAATACAAAAATTATACCGACTTACTATATCAAGATCACAAAATTCTGAGGATCTTTTCGTACCAGTCAATGGTTCAGATCATTGTAGTTATGCCCTATGCATGTGAAGAATTAAAAAAAAGGCGGATATAAATTATAGATCAGATTTTGTTGGTTCAACTGTTGACCGAAAAATAATTTAAATATTATTAAAATGAGTTTGGTGGTATATGTCCAATTCGATATTTTTTCATTGAAATTCAACCCCAAATAATTATAGAATCTAAATTTAAGCTTATAAATTAGGTATTGTTGATTCAGTCGTTTGTTAAGACCAACAATATGTTAAAATTATTTCGGATAGTTGATAATTATATATACCAATTGACAATATAGATACAATTTTTCCACCCCTTATATTAACAACTCAACATTTCTAAAATTATTGTGAAGCTCATTTTAAATTTCCTCAAAATCATATAGATAATTTATTTATTAATTTTTTTCACAAACACTGGACGATTATTTATACATGTAAGAGTATGAGTAAGACTATTACAAACACGTTTTGATGGAATAATTGGTTTGATTTTTATTTGACCGGTTATAAACCATTAGATCATTCTTTAAACTCTTTTCTTTGTTTGTCAACAATTCCGGGAACTATTAAAAGTTTGAAAAACCAGTACTGTAATGATAATGATGATTCTTTCACGTGAGAATGTTAAATCTTAAAAATGTTAATAACAATTGCATTGTTTAACCCAAAATATATTTTAGTTAAATTCTCATATCTTTACTACTAAAAACTACAGCTGCGATCATGAGAAAATGCATGGCCAAATTGCAGTTACAAAAACAATCACTAAAAATCTTCATATAGCAACAAAAAATAATAGAAAATTACGTTCTAACCATAATTCTTTTTAGCTACGATAATAGGTACACAAAAAAAATCATTACTATACGGCCATAACTTTTTATTGATGTGTCATAAGATTTTGGGATGTGAGACCTCTAAACTTCTTCTTTTGATGTGGTTTACTCATATATACTTTTTTTTGTCCAACCTCTGATATTCTACAATAATTTTATCTTTCGTTTTCGAGTTTTTTTAAAGTGTTTTATAAACTATATATTTATTTATATTTGTTCTTGTTTGAGTGCTATGTCCAATTCTTTATGCATGTAAAAATTCAAATTTTAATACATAATATAAAAATAAGTGGAATGGAATGTCGAGCTCCTGAACTAGAAAATCTATCGAAATGTGAATCCGTAGCTAGCTAGTGGATATATATATTTTAAAATAAGAATAATAAAATGAGAAGTACGTAATTGTTCAAAGGAAGTAATATAATTGTCAAAAATGAGTCGTTTAGTTAGTCCACTCTAAATCAATTGATAATGGAATTTTACTTCCCTAGCAATATTTTTCAACACGAAAAAAATTTGTTTATTCCAAATATAATGTTGTTAAATAATTTTCTTATTTTGCGGCCCTTAATCCAATTGTCATACACAATGTAATTAGAAGCGTGACTAGCGGAAATTTTCATCTCTTTTTTTTCTTGTTTTCAAATTGTCATCCACAAGATCAGACCTAAACTGGTTTTTGGAGACATAACTCCCTTCGACTTCTCATAGCATTATCTCATGAAATTCGAATCTTTGTCTTACACGTGAAACTCACGTCATGTAATCATGATAATTTAAAGATATATTAAGGCAATGAGCAAGAGTAGTATATATCCTAATCTGTTTTTTTTAAGAACACTTGAAATATGGACAAATATGATGCATAACCTCAATCCGTTTACCCAAACTTTAAACTATTTGCCAAATAGTGTAGAAAGGCTTGATTGTATTATTGACATAGCAAAGATATATATATATATATATAGTTATATAAAATTTCGATGAGCAAGTTTAAGAGGATATTCACAAATATATTTTAACTAAGATAATAGGTAAATATCTGATTTCGTAACACTATTCTATTTCTATGTGGGATAACACGATTTTGGAATCTAATTCATATGGGGAAAGCTGTAGACATTGATATTTAAAACACTCGATTAAAACATTTTTCCTCTCCCTCGTATATGAATCAAATTGTCGTATTTTACATAAATTCTACTAGTATAAGGCCTTATGGTGTCCTACTATGTGATTTTTGATATACTGTATTAATTGTAGGAATAAAAAAATCGATGGTGAGATATAAGAATCGTCAAATTAATTTACTATCTACTGTTTAGCTATAGTTTTCAGTGTCTACTCTCTTTTTATTATGAGTTGTATTTTAAATTCGTAGGAATCAACGTATTTGACCCAAAAGAAAACAAAATGTGACATTTGAGAAAGTTAGTTAATTAATCTTAGTTTTATTATAAAGGCTAATTTATAGCCAAAAATTTTCTATTAGAATTTAGTGAAATTTGAATTTACTACCTAGTGTCAAACAAAATGAAGAGTAAATCAACTGGGTCACATGGTTCTTGATAATTATTTTTAATTTAATCTGAGTGAAAAATATTATTTCTGGTATGAATATCATTACTAACTACTCCAATTATAGCAAACTAAATATGCCAAGATATTTATGAATAGAAACGTACGAAATAGTGTTTTTATAACAATTAGATCGATATATAAAAGGGAAATTAAGTTGGGTAACAATCAATAACTTCAAAATTAAATATATGACACTGAGAAATTTTAATTAGGTAATGACAATGATATTATCATTTTGCCTCCTATTTTTCATCCAAATTCTCCCCATTATTTTTATACATTCAATGGTCAAAGGGCTTTTTGGTAATATCATTGTCACTTACCTAATTAAAATTTATCTTTGTCACTTAGTTAATTTTAAAAGTTATTGATTGTTATTCAATTAAATCACCCTATATAAAATCCTATCCATAGTCCAAGTTTTTCAAAACCTATAAAAATATTACATGAAGCATACATATTCTAAACTTCGTGGTGAATATAAAGTAATGACATTTAACCAGTACTTTTGCAAATGATTAGTTTTATTAATTGCCATATTTTTGTATTAAGCAAGAGAATAAGAGAATAAAACTCTACCAGGAGTATAGAAATCTCTTGTGAAAAAGAAATAACAAGTAAAGAAACCAACACAAAGGGTTTAACAAAATCCCATATTAAGAGTAACACAAATCCTAAATAACAGGATAATGATGTATGTTACCGACATAACCATTGGGAATGATAAGTCATATCAATTTTTGTTTTTTAGATAAAATTTTAACTTATTTTTCAGTTTATATTGTGATCTTTTATTAGAAACTATTTGGAAATCACAGGAGCTGTCATTGTTCTAGGAGGACTTTGAATGTTTAAAGAGCCATTGAATCTAGACTTGAAACTACTTCTACCTGTCTCTTTCAGAACATAACTTTTATAAATCTTAGCTATGATTCATATCATCAACTATACAAACACATCTCATTTTAGCTTAACTCGCATGTTAATTTGTTTTCAATAAATCAATAAATTCGATCTACAACTCAAATTCATATTAAGTTTAAGTCTATCATTTTCTCTTTTCGGGAGAGAATCCACTCTCGAATTGTTATGGATTAACTTCAGAATAGTTTCAAAACTCATTAGCTTTGGTTTAAATAGCTCAACCGACCTATAAGATGACTAAACGAAGAATGATTCAGAGTTTTCTCAAAATTTATGAATGATAGTTTACCTTTTATCCAAGATTCCAAGTGTGTTTGAGTTTATTTACCACTCTAATTATCATTTATGATTTATGCAGTGTTGGACTATAGTCTTTGTATGAAGTTCTTTAATTTTCTTGTTGATGTAACCGAAAATTTTATCTAATAGAAGCGGTAGTTAAGTGACAAAAAAAAAACCTAAATTCAAATGAAAACCCTAAAACTTATTAACACAATTATTTAGGATCAAATTCTAGTAAAAAAAAACTACAAAATAAGCTTTTAACCACTTCAATAAATTCACTTCCTTCTCCCATGTTAAACTTTATCACCAAATATTCATTCACAATCTTTTTATCATTTCATTACTAAAACATTAAAACCAAAAAAAAAAAAAAAAAAAAAAACTAAAATACTCGTAGTTTCCAAATTCACTTAACATATATGATCCAAGGAAAATGAATCATAAACATAATAATCTAAGGAAAATGAATCATAAACATATATCACTTTAGATTCAAAAGCAATATCATATAATAATATTTTTGTTAATATATATACATATACACATTTCTCGAACAATATCATCATCCATGTCGTCATTTTCAATGCATTTTTGAAGTGTAATCATTTTCAGATTAATCTTATCCTATAACCAAATTTTCATTATATCTTTGTTATGTTACTTTAAAATAAGATAAAAAGTAGTAATGTGTGTTATGTGTTAATTATATGCGAAAGTGGTCCTGAAGACGCATGCCCTTCTATTAACCCACCACGTAAGAATATTCAAAATATGGAATTTTTGGACTCACCAAAACCTATTTTATTCAGATTTACTACAACTTTGATTCCTTATTGGTCCATCTGTCTTTGAACTTTTGTGTTAATTAAGACATTAAGTTTTATATATTAACTAAGAAGAATACGAGATTCATGTTTTTTAAGTTACATTTTCTTAATCTTCATTAAGATATTTGATCAAATTTAAAATCCGACCTCTATAATAAATAAATAAAACTATAAGCTGAATAGTCTTTCATATAATTATCATCGGACAGTAAAAATATTGTTTTTGAAGACAGGATATAAGTTGATTATAAGTGAATTTATCTGTTACCGATTTGTAGTAAAATTCTAGTATATTTGTTTTAGAGAATGATAACTGCTAATGATATAAAAACGAAAAAAATCAGATAAATTCTATTTTTTTCAACAATTAGATCGACAAGATTTAATGTATAGCCCAAATTAGTAACAATATTACGAGAGATAAATATGATTTTCTGCAACCGAATTTTGGTGGAAATAACAGTGGACGTGGACATTTAACCACTTGACTAAATACACTTTTTTCAATCAATTATTTCTATAATTTCACTTTTCAAAACTAATTGTTTTTCCAAATATAAAAAATGAATTTATATACATTTTAGAGTATGTTACAAAATATATACAATTTTACAAACTCTTCATAACACATGTTATAACTTTTATGTATGAAGTTATAAGTTATGTAAACGTTCCTACAAAAAAAAGTTATAAGTTATGTACCTAAACATAATCTACTTTCAAATCAAGACTTTAGTTAAAACCTAATACAAAACTACATATTGGTCTAGTTACACTTAACTAGATTTAAAGCGTGATACCTCGAATTATGGGTAATTATGTGGTCTATAATAGAAATTATAAAGATAATTAATTCGTTTATTATATCACATATATCAAAATAGTGATATTTGTTTTAAACAATAATTGGATCGATCCATAACAAAAACCTCTTAAAACTCTAATAATATTATATGGAATAAACGCAACTTTGTAAATGTAATTTTAGCTTAAAAACAGCATAAATAATACTCAACAACACTTGACTAAAGTAGCTTCCATGTGTAAAAATAGTGAATTAACCATCGAATAAGCTAATACAATTTCACTTTTTCAAAATTTATAGTTTTATTTGTTCACACTGTTTCGGTTTTTAGGGATACTTCGATGTATAAACTATAAAGTATAAGGAAAACAAAAAGGCATTTTCCTTACTAAAGATTCAATTTCTTAAACTTGTTTGCGACATTCTTGACCAATAACATGTAAATTACGGCGAAAAATCATTTTAGAAAATAAAAAAGTGTAATATTATAAATTAATATAAGACAAATACCTATATACATGGATATATATGGATGAATGTGAGCGTGTGAGTGAGTGGTTCTAGGTGGTTCCTTTGGATTTGTGCCTACTAATGATGCCCACAAAATTATTCTTTAATTTGGCACATTGTTTATTGTTTCACAATTTGGCCTAATCACATAACTAATGAAAACTAAGTACCAATTTTTTTTTTCATGATGCAGATTATGATATCGACCAACCAATCATAATCAGAGTTTAAGTCTTAGAAGAAAAGATTTATCTGACTATACGTGGCTACGTGTCAGATTTGCTCAAAAATTGAAAATACTTTTTGATCGAAAAAGTTATTTACAGTTTTCCGTTTCGACTTACCCCAAAATTGGGGACCGAAATCAAAAGTTGAGTTTTGATGTAATAGTTTCCCAAACCTATCTATAGAGTTCTATGATAATTAATTAACCTAATTGTAAATATAGATGGGAATTTTCACTTACGGTTTAACTTTTTTATTTTATATGAAAAATATAATATTAATTAGGACCTGTCTAAACATATCATAAGTCAATCTACTAATGTTATTTTATCTAGCAGACAATATATAGGAAATAATGTACGTATATAATAACTAAAATATATGAGTTCAAGATACTTTATATTTGTTATTTCTGGATTGACGAACCCAATTTATAATTCAAGTTCACTTCTCAAACTCTAAATTACATCGCATGGGAATATATGGTTTTTTGAAGTTGACTTTTCGTGTAAAAAACAACAAATGTGGACTAGACTATCTAATCAAATATATTTCTTTGGATATTAAGTTTTCTAAAAATCTTTTGAAATTTGCACTAATGAATGGAAAATAATACTATGTATTACATAGTAAAATTAAACTAGAGGAAAATAAAACTATTTGGGTGTGACAGAAATATTCTTCTTCGTTATTATTGTCGTTACAAATATTTCTACAATTAATTATGAAGTTTGCAGAGTAATATTTAATAAAAAGACACGGTTTCCTAAAAGAAAGACAAGTGTGGAGCTAAGACAAAGAGTTTGTATATATACTATAATTGTGAGTGTGTTTCAAGTCATTTACACTTCACATAACTTTATAGTGACAACACGTGATCTACGTGCCTTTATAATTTTATGTTTAATTTCACGAATGTTTTAGCTGACAATATAAAATTCATATGCAAGATGCGCATATAATTGTTTATGTTCTTATTTTTATTTTGTAATTACAGAGAATAAGAATTTACATATAACATTATAAGTATAACCGACCATGTGTACATTTATAGCTTCATAACTATTTTATGCTTATAGAGAATCAGAATTTGCATATAACATTCATGTATATGCAATATGAGCTTATTTGTTCATATTCTTATTTTTATTTTATTGTAATAGAGAATCAGAATTTACATATAATATTCTCTAATAACCGACCATTTTATACCATTCAGTCCATCCAAACTAGTTTGTACAAATTTGGAAAAAATTCCATAGCATTTTGATGAGTACCAAATATATATATACATTGATCATGATTGATTATGGATTTATGGTAAACAAACAAAAAAAAAACCAAATTAAATAAGTAGATTATATTGGCAAGTTGACAAGTTGATGGATATATTAATTAGTTCGGCTTCGTTTAGTAGTAGGTTAAGTTTTTTACATTTAAGTGCACGAATAAGGTGATGAAGTGAATGTTATTTTATTAATTACAACAATTAGTATAGTTGCTTTGAGCGTGGGCATATTATAAAGAGTGGTCCTGTATTTAATAATTATATTAAATTATGAATTACGTTATTTGTTTGTTGGAATAAGTTATGCTACAGTAAACTATATTTAAAAGATACTGTAATTTTTTCAGATTAGTTTGTTCATATTGGTAATATGTAGCTATTAGGGGATTGAGGATTATTACAAAAACATAGCAACAATGCCGACAAAAAAAAACAATATTAACATGTTTATAAGATGGTTTATAATAATGTAAATGTCAAAATTTTGCATATAAAGATGGTGTGTATATATTGTTGATGGTTTTTTGGAAAGATTGCGAATACTTTTCAGGATTGAGATAATTATGATTTCTGGATGATATGGAAGGAGCATGCATGAAGACGTAAAGAAAAGTCTATCATCACTATATTCAGAAGTCAAAACTCTCATTTCAGTGAAAGCATAAAATTCACAGACAGAATGTTCATAAGTTACTAAAAAGATGAAAGGTCTAGAGAATTGATCAATATTTAACCATACATGGAAGATTTCAAAAGAATCAGAAATCTAATTTTCCTTACTTTTCTTTGAATTCTCTTGTGTTTTGGCGGATTCTCTAGTTCATCAGATTGTAAGTTTTGCTTGATATTACTTTTATGTAGACATTTAAGATTTTTTCCGAGTGGAGTTTTAATGAATATAATTATGGCTGACAAAAATTAATGTGTGTTTTTGTTAACAATTTGACCAATAAAATTTTATTTATAGCCTAAATTCCTAACAATATAATGTGAAGCTATGTGGATAGTTAGAGATATGTGTTTATGATAGAGTGATGATGATTTCTTCTTATTCATTTGCTTAGATATTAATATCTACTGTATATTCTAAATCATGTGGGCAGACAGATATGTATGTAATGCATGTCTCATTAATTATTTATAATCATGAGAAATTTGAGTAGTTATCCAATTGAAATCGTGGAAGAAGGCTTTGAGAGCTTTCAAGTGAAATCATACCAAAGTTCACTATTATATCTTAAGTAACACATATCAACTTGTCTTTTTGATATTAACAGACTCAGAAACACAAACCTTTCGACAAGACAGTTCAACATTTGTCTTCTGATATTTATGCAAATTATGATCATTTACTGTGCTGATTTACACGCACTATATCATACTATATTATTACTTATTTAAATGCTTAAACTTATTGTCTTAGTTAAATGTTAATGACCATTAATCAATATATGTCGTGCATGTTGGATAAATGAATTCGGACTCTTATGGTCAAATAAGAACTGGAAAAATATAAAGAAAGTGGAGAAATTAAAAAGAAGAAAAGAGAGAAAATATAATTTTTATGGGCAACTTGTTTGAATTAATGAAAAACCCATAAAAGGAAATAAAAATAATAAAAAGTTAATAAGAATAGAGAAATCAGAAAACGGAAACAGAGTAATTACAATGGAAAGTCAACGGGTCAACTTTAAAAACTGAGTGCTAAATTAATTAAGTTCTATTTAGTGATAATTAACTCTTTAAGGCTTTAACTGATATTTTGTCTGGACGGCATCTTTTCCTACTTCTAGACAGTTAGTATTAATTCTTCTTTCATTAACTATTTTTATTTTATTTAGCCTTACTATGTTATAACTATCTTTTTTGTCAACATTACGATATAATTAGTTGGTCCATTAACCAAGTTTTTACATAATGTAAACAGTAGTACTCGATTCCAGAATATGCAAGTATGTCCATCTTTAGTAGACTTACTACCTAACACTAATTTATTTAATTATTATTTTACTTATAATATATGAATCTTATAATAAATTTCCATTTTTTAACTGATACGTTCAAGTAAAACATTTTTTTATATATTTTAAGATCAATAAAATTATTAAGTTTAGAAGAAATTTTTTCTTGAAAGTATTATTTTACAACATAATATTTATTTTGGCAACGTGACACAATATTATAACAATTAATTTTATTTTATTTTTATATTAAAGGATTAATTTAATCAAATGGTACTAACTGGTAACCATGACAGATCGAAAAATAACATGTTTACTCGTTTTGTAAAATTAGTGACTTTACTAAACGAACTAAGTACTTAATAATGGGTGTTGAAGAAATTAAGACATATGGTCACGAAAGACTTTTTTTTGTTAATTACTAAAGACTTATTTTGGTCCTTATTTTATGAAAATTTCGATGTTATCATATGTGTTAGTAAAGTATTTAGAATTTATACTTAACATTTTTGTCACAATTATTGTCTATTATAACATGTAAATCATTAATAATTATGTGCAGTCAAATATATGAAATATATTCATATATTCTTATAGAAAAAAAAACTTATGTTCAGTAATATTAAAGTTTATAACATAAATAATAGCTAAATTATTTGTATGCTTGAGATTTAGCTCTTTTTTTTGTATAGCTACAAAGGAATCAAGGGACTCAATGTATGAATTATGAAGGGGGAAGTATCATTTATCAACTGGTTAAATTTACCTTTGTTGTCTTTTTTAATCGGAATTCGATTCTAGCGAATCACGTGATATTATTTTGAGTTTTAGGGAAGTATTTGAGTTGTAGATTAAATCTTTTCGATTGATTTGTTACATAATAGAATATAAATTATGAATATGTCTAATATGTCGTTACTGAAACTTTTTTTTTGTCAACATTGGATCGACAAGGTCCGATCAATAGCTTAGAGTTTACCCCTAAAATCAAAGCTACCATAATGTAGCGGGTAGGAATCGAACCTGGTGTCGAGTCATTAGTTGGATCATCCTAACCACCAGACAGTGAGCAACTCGGCCGTTATTGAAACTATTTAAAATTGATTTAATGATAGAAGAATTTATATGATTTTTTTTTGGGATTGTTGTCTTCTATATACCTTTTGAGTTTTAAATTGTCCACAATATACTTTTTCAAAATTTTGTCAAAAATATACATTTTGGAGATATTATCAACATTTTTGTCTCTTGTGGCCAGTAATTTGTCTGCGATAGACATATATAGTAAATTATTTACGATATATGTTTATTATAGACAAATTACTGTCCAAAGGGAATAAAAATGAATATAATATCCCTGAAAATATAAAATTTCGACAATTTTGAAAATGTATATCGTAGATCATTTAAAATTCAAAAGGTATATAGAGGAAAAAAAAATTATTTTTCTGTCAAGAACTCATATGGGTTTAGAAAACGAATTGTGGAATTTCAAAGAAAAGACTCAACTTCTCTAAGAGAATAAAAGCCAAGTGGATCACTCGTATTCGATTGTTTTTTTTAAAACCTCACAAAATTTAAAAGTTAGCAAAAAAGAAAGAGCTTATAAAGAGAATTAAGGAGTAACAAAGTTATAAATAATTAAATCAATAAACATATAGTTCCTATATTACGGCTGTCTATTCCCTTCTTAGCACATGTTCCAAATAATTATAAATAAAAATAAAAAGAAAAATTGAAAACTATCATCTTTTTTTTCTTCTATAAAACCCACAATTGCTCTTTTTCTTGTACATTCAAAACTCATCATTTCTCTATCTTCACATAACTCCAAAAAAAAACCCAAATTTCTCTCTCTCTCTTGGCAAAACCCACATAGAAAGTCTCAATCGTTTGGCTGAATAATCTTCTCTTCTGTGTTTGTTTATCAATGGATGACAAAGGAAGAAACTTGAAGAGCAACAACAATATGGAAGATGAAATGGACCTAAAGAGAGGTCCATGGACTGCAGAAGAAGATTTTAAACTCATGAATTACATTGCTGCTAATGGAGAAGGTCGATGGAATTCTCTTTCTCGTTGTGCAGGTATCATTATGTTCCACTTTCATGACCATCTTTTAAGCATCATAAAGAGCCAAAGAACAAGTAGCATAAACATAATTACTTTTTGTTCAATCCTTTTTATGTTTCAATCACCATGTGTGATTGTGTTTTTTCCTTAAAATTCCCAACCCTTTAAAGATAGTTTGCATAAAAATAAAATATTCGAAAAATGTTTTATTTCCTTATATGCATAGTTTGAAATGACCTTTCAGAGGTATGAATCAAAAATTGCAAATCTCTCATGTTTTCTCTTTTTCGTCTTCTTCTTCATTTCTAAACATTAATTCATTTCAAATTTGAATAAAATATCCAAAAATAAAAGAGAAGTAATGCGAATTAATGATCATCATGTATAAGGGAAGAGCACTAACTCAATGGAAGAAAGGTTGATGAAGAAAAAGACCCCTTTAGGACAATTTGCATCATGTATTATTTTGTTGAGGAAATTTGATATAACTTTATAGAAAATGAAAGAATTACATATTATAATGAGTTTGTTCCGTATAAAATCATCATACTCTATACGACCGGTAAATTAATCATCATCATTTATAATTTTACCAATGAAACAGGACTCCAACGCACCGGAAAAAGCTGTCGTTTACGGTGGTTAAACTATCTCCGCCCTGATGTCCGCCGTGGAAACATTACACTTGAAGAACAACTCTTGATCCTCGAACTTCATTCCCGTTGGGGCAATAGGTATATTTCGCTTCACTAATTAAGTCATTTGATATTCGATAATTATAATTGTATAATTTTTTTAATATAATTTTAAAAGCATTTTATGTTTGTATTATAAATGATTTATACTTTAAAATTTTTAAAATAATAACGTAAATTGGTTTTATCTGTACTTCAACACGGGTTAGAAACTAGTTTTCGTATCATATATAACACAACAATATATATTGTTTTTTTATAAATATATATATATATATATATATCAAATTATGTAGGGTTTTACATATAAATCGATGGATTGAAATAAATTACATGTGTGATATCTTTTGATATCTTAATGAATTAGATTGTCTAGTTCGTTTACAAAAAACTAATTAAAATTGTGTTAATTTGATGAACAGATGGTCAAAGATAGCACAATATTTACCAGGAAGAACTGACAACGAAATCAAAAACTATTGGAGAACAAGAGTACAAAAACATGCAAAGCAATTAAAATGCGATGTGAATAGTCAACAATTCAAAGACACAATGAAGTACTTATGGATGCCTAGGCTCGTTGAAAGGATCCAATCAGCCTCAGCCACTGGAGCCACTGGAGCCACTATGACTACAACCACTGGTTCAGCGACTACATCATCTTGCATCACAAACTCCAACAATCAATTTATGACGTATGATTATAACAACAACATGGGACAACAACAGTTTGGTGTAATGAACAACAATGAGTATATATCGCCGGAAAATTCCAGCGTGGCGGTGTCTCCGGTGTCGGATTTAACGGAATATTACAGTGCTCCAAACCCGAATCCGAACCCGGAATATTCGGGTCAATTGGGGAATAGTTATTATCCGGATCAGAATTTGGTGGGTCCAACACAACTATTACCGGAGAATTATTTCGATTATAGTGGATTATTAGATGAAGATCTAACGGTTATGCAAGAGCAGCAAAATCTCAATTGGTTTGAAAATATTAATGGTGGTGCTGCTTCTTCTTCAGACAGTTTATGGAACATTGGAGAAACTGATGAAGACTTCTGGTTCTTAGAGCAACAACAAGAGTTCAACAATAATGGTAGTTTCTGAATATAGACAGAAAAAAAAAAGATATTTAATTTAGAAAAATGGTTTAAGTTCAGTATACGTGTGAAAGGAATTTGTTTAAGGGAATAATTAAAGATAAATAATGTTGTTTAATTATGATTAGAATATATGATCAGCTTTTTTATTCCAAGCTTGATCATATATCATAGCCTTTTTTTATTATTTTCTTGGTTTTTTGGGGTGTAATGATATTTTGTAGTTGATCCATAAATTTGTATGAAAATAATTAATGGTTTATTCGTCGGTGTGGGACTAAATATAATCTAAAGACTAATAATTGAAGTAGTTTCCACACTATAGATTTGAGTGATTTCCTCAAAGGAAGCATAATATATTAAATAATTCGATTAAAGTACTACTATTTCGAAGACGAAGCTCATAATTGGTTCCACCAAGTTTAATATTTAACACAAGATATGACAGAAACAAACAAAAAAGACATAATAAAATATTGTAAAAAGATATATAATAATGACTTTGGTACTATAAAATGGATAATCCAAACAATATAACTTTATAAGAACCATGTCTATAGAGCATGTATGTGGGAAATAAAAGGAACTTAGTGTGTGTGAAAGCCTTTTCTTTGGGTTCAAAAGAAGACATATAAAAAAATGATTGGTTCTATTCTGTATAACACGTGGCGATACCTGATTGGTTGTGATCTAGGCTTTGAGTTTAAAGTGGTTCATTCATTGAAAAGTTGTTAAAATATATGCTAAGTGATGATAACCCACCACTTAATATGTCCAAAAACGTTAATTAATTATTGGAAACGCAATATAGTACGGACCGCTGCATCATTATATTAGACAAAACCGTATCCTTAATTACTATGTCGCGTCAGAAACACCATGTCTTCTTTGATGAGCCACGCCTGAAACGACGAGTTTAGATTAACCTAATTAGTTCTACTAGTTTTGTAATGGAAATAGATTAATCTAATTATTAAACAAAGATTGATTAGTTCACTTAGTTATTGACCTAGTTATCTATTGAAATACAATGTATGTTTCTTTATGTTGGAGACCATACCTTTAAATCTTTGAATTTCGTATTTAATGTTTTGCAGTCTATATTTATGATAGCAAAGCCGTCCAAAAACTGTAGTTGACGTCGTTTTCTCTATTTATATCCACTAGATCATTTTTTAAAATTATTATTCCGAAAATCCGACTTAAATACTATAAACACTATAAATTTCGAGATAACCATAGCATTTTTTGAATCGGTTTAATAGATCTATAGATTAAGGAACTATATAATCTAACTAATCATAAAATAAGAGGAAACCATATAAATATTTATGATATTGTGCACAAATATTTTTTTTGTTTCTAAAAATACTTAAAACTGCTTTAAATCTTAATGAATAGAAATATCGCCAAACTAGGAGCTTTGAACGAGTTATAAATTTTTCGTTCAAACCAGCTCAATGAGTCTACTAATTGGCAGATTTTGGTATCAAACCAATCCCATAAGTGAATGTAATTTTATTTTAAAAAACAGTCAAACCTAAAATAATACATTAATATATTAACAAATTTTAATACTATCACTCGCCACTCGCTCACGCCACACATGAACAACTTGATCAAAATCCCATTGAGGCAATAATACTGCTTTCCTCGTGTTTTCTCATCGTGGTATATACCTTTTCATCAAATTTAAATATATAACATAAGATATAAATACAAACATCTAATGGAATTGGCACGTGATGGATAAGAGAAAAGACACGTGATAATAATAGTAAATGTCTGAGAGATGGCGGCGGCTGAAAATTCATAGGCGGTATGGTGTGGCCAGCAAGTAAGCCGACGCCTAAAAGCCATCCCCAAAGACTCAGACTGGTCCCAAATTTATGAACTGTCTCTTTAACAACTTTTTTCAAATCAGTCCAATATTGAGATTTTTCATTCCTACCAAGAATTATTCTCATCGTTTATTACCAACAACAATTCATTACTTTATGTATGTGGTTCTGATTAAACTTTCAAAGTTAAGTAATTCTACTCATTACTTGCCTATTAATTTTGGATTAAAAGATGTATATATTAGTAGCTAAAGGGAAGAAGATAATCACACATTTATATATTTTCTAAAAATGACAAATTTACCTTGAATACTCTAACATATTTATCACGTTCATGACTTAACATATGAAGTGTGAAATTTATGGAAAACATTTACGAGAGGTCTATAATCGAATTAGATCTAGACTCTAATATTATACTAATATAATATTTAATTCATATCCAAAAGCTAACTCAAAAGAGAAATATATATCACGTACTTATATATCATCAAAAAATGAATATTCAAACAGCATATTTATATTCGTAGTTTTGGTATAAGCTTGTGGATGGATTCAGATGAATTAAGTTCCTATTCTTTGACAAAAAAAAAAGTTCAATTATTTCATCGAAAGCCTCTTGGACTAGTAGCACTTTTCGATAATATCATCACGCCTAGTTAAATTTTTCGAGTGACATTGCACTTTTGTATTACGTATTCTTACGTAATAATAAAATTAATATTCGATAATTTAACGAAAAAAAAAAAGGAAAGAATAATGAAATTGTTACCTTACCACGAATGTATGGTAAAAGGCCCTTGGGAATCGTAATTCTTCAACGTAGTGATTTTTCGAAACTAGAAATAACCTAAGTCGCTGTATACATATTATAAATACATAACATTCAATTACCACAATATACATATAAAAAACTTAAAACTGTAACCCAAAAAATCAGAAAAAAAAAATTAACGGTGATGTCAGTTTACACGTGTAAATGTATTCACTTTCGTTGAGAAAAAAAAAAAAACTTTTCTGATTAGACAGCAAAAACAAACAGAAGACAGATTTCAGATACATAGGACTTAGCGTACGACACGTGGCGATATATGATTGGATAGGGTGGATAAAATTCCATAGTTGGGGAAGAGAAGCACAAAGAAGGACCGACTCGATGGTCAAGGTCAACGCGTCCAGGAGACTTACACGTCGGCGTCAACGTGGCTTTTATTGTGGGTCCCATCGTATCGTACACACATTAACAAAATCTAATCCAAAACAAGCGAAATACATTGAATTTGAAGTATTCACTTCTTTTTCTTCTTCTTTCTTAGAGTATTATTATATTATTATTCGTAGAGAAGATGCTTATAAGAGGGTATTTTTTTTAGCATTAAGACTATTTAGTATTTACAATGAGATATTTTATTTAACAGTTGAATATCTACAATAGTTAGTTGAATAATGGGTAAATGATGACATATATTAAATTAGATATAGATCCGTGTGATATATAGGTTTTATGAAATCTTTTGATATATATGTATTATATTTTAGATAATAATTAATAATCTCATTGATTACTAATTTTTGAAATCTAATTCTATAAAATAAGATATATATAGATATATACATGTTTTATATTTTAGATAATATTTAAGTATCTGGTTAGTTACTAAATTTTTAATCCAAACTTTATATAATAGGATTTGAAACCCAACTTTACATAATAGGATACTGAAATTTTTTGAATAATTGAATTTGACATATGAAAGAATCGTGTTGATTACAAACTATTTGATTATATCCAACTTTATATAATAGGATACTACAAAATTTCAAATCGTTGTATCTAACATTTGGAAGAATTCTGTTGATTACTAATTATTGAAACTCAACTTTATAATCTTTTTTATGTTAGGATTGTGAAGAAAGATTTATGTTTAGTCATAAATATAGATATTTAAACAAAAAGATATTTTTAAATATAAAAAATACTGTAAAATTTTGGATCATTAGATTTGACACGTGGAACAATCTTGTTATTAGTCAATTTTGAAACCCAACTTTTTATAATAGGATATAATATGATACAACAAAACTTTTGAATCGTTGAATTTGACATGTATATGAATTCAATTGATTTAGTACTAAGTTTTGAAACCAAATTTTATATAATAGGATAAGAAAAAGATACATGTAAAATTTATTCCTATAAACTCATTGTTTTTACTTCAAATTATTGCTTCCCACTTTCTTAAAACATGTACCACCGTACGACGATACGAACGTTTTTGGGTTAAATGATTGATTGTTAAATAACTTGTATTGTTTTTAGATGTTGTGTTTATTGTTATTCAACCTATAAAATTAACAAAAATTGAGATGAGGAAATATTCTTTCATAAGTGAAACAAAATAATGATATATTTAATTGAAATGTTTACCTTTTTTGCTTGTTTGCCTTAATTGCGTTGGATGTAAACGAATGAGAAATATTAAATTGGAGAAAGCTAGAATAGTTGGAGAAAGCTAGAAAAAATTTCTATGTGTTTATATATATATAGAGATTAATATTCACAATTCCCTTTTAGATTAGGATTGAGATCTTATATATAAAGAAATATCTAGGAAATATTTAGCTAATTAAATTCTGTTAGGATTAAGATTAAAGATATATATCTAGAAAACTAAATAAGTTGATAATCTTATTATACAAACACCAATATCGATAGTTATTTTCTATTTAACTTGTTACCAATCTATTACTAATATAATATTTGATAATTATCTTATGAATATAATTTTGTTACCATTTCATTACCAATATAATAGGATATTACATGTTGAGTGCTTACTAATCTCTATACAGATAATTATCTATATACAATATTTATTTTATAAGTAAGATATTTGTAATATCGATGTTGACTAACATTATAATAATTATTGCTAATTATTTTATTGAATTTGTTTTCCGTTTAGAATATTAACAACATTATTATTTTTAGATTATGATATAGTTAATTATTTATTATTTATTTTTATGTTAGGATCCAATTCTTTCATATAATAGGATTTCAAATGGATATAAATATTTCGTGATATAGTTATGAATATTTTTTTTATATAATAAAATTGTTTTAAGTATATTACCAAAACTTTTATGATAGTTGGATTCGACGCGTGGAAGAATCATGTTAATTATTAACTTTGAGAAACCTTATTTTATATAATAAGATATTTCTAATTATTTTATTGAATTTTGTTTTCCTTTTAAAATATTAACAACATTATTATTTTTAGATTATGATATAGTTGATTATTTACTCTTTTTTTTTATGTTAGGATTCGGTTCCTTCATATAATAGGATTTCAAATAGATATAAATATTTTGTGATATAGTTATGATTATTATTTTTTTAAATTGTTTTAGATATATCACCAAAAAATTTCTGATCGTTGGATTTGATACGTGGAAGAATCCTGTTAATTACTAACTTTGAGAAACCTTTCTTTATATAATAAGATGATGTTGAAAAGAACATATTAGAGCCAAAAAGATGAAAAAAATGTGGCACTAAAAGCATAATTTAAAATCAAAGATAATTTTAAATAAATATTATAATATTAGATGGAAGAGAAAAATCATAAGTTGGATGGTTAAAAAGTCAGGTGTTCAATCCAAACATTGTTGTACATAGCCTAGTAAACGATACAAATTTGAAATCTTATATTCAGTTTTCTATATTAACGTAGAATTAGAATAGTTTTTAGCGTCGGAAAGCCTTTAATAATGCATTGTGATCTAGTGTTATTAGTGTTTTTCTTAATAATTAAATCGTCAAAACAGATAATGTTTAAGTCTTTAAAATTTGAACTACGTGAGGTAAACATAACTCGAAAAAACAATAAATCGAATTCAACCAGTTGGCCAAACATATATCTACACTGTTATTAGTTTACTCATCATACAATCATGAAGCTGCCAAGTCATCCCGTGTTTTTAATAATCTGGATGCTGATTGGATTCTTGAAGCTGATTGCATGGAAATCTCATAACAGGATATCAAAGATCTGTTCTAGTTTGTTTTTAAATAATAGACAAATCTTATCAAGAGAAAATGATAAGATTTATCGTTGTTATTAGTTAGTTTTTTGTTAAATTTTTGAGCGCCTTGATTAAAAAAGGAGATCTCGAGTGTAATTTGATTCTCAGAACCTTAGGAATATGTTTTTGAGGCTTGTAACTTGAGATTGAAGGTTGTTTAGTTTGGAGTAGTTTTAGGTTGGTATCTAGGTTTAGATTAAAACCAACGAAGTTTAAACTTTTGTAGAAAAGTTAAAATTCAATAAAACGTAATTCTCAGTGTTAATTGCTTTCGTGTTTTAGAATTGTCAATTTTAATTGGTATCAGAGCGGGTCACCGCTTAATGTTTGCTATTGTTTACAAGTGTTCGATCCTGAGGACACGATGGACAATTCACGGCAACAACTGATTGTTGTCACCAAAACACTGAAGTTGGATCCATATAATTACGGACACTGGAAAGTTCAGATGGCCCAGTATATACAGGAAATAGATTTAGATGCCTGGTTGGCAGTAGAAGAAGGTTGGGAACCTCCTGTGATGAAAGACGCTGAAGGGAATTTAATATCGAAGCCAAGGAAAGATTGGACTGCTGATGAAAAGTCATATGCGAAGTGGAATTCTAAGGCTATATCAACGATTTTCAACTCTCTACAACCTAATCAGTTCAAGAGAGTTCAAGAATGCAAGAGTGCAAAAGAAGCTTGGGATATCTTGGAAGTCGGATTTGAAGGTACAAGTAACGTGAAGAGAACTCGCATAGACCTGCTTGCTTCAAGATTTGAAAATCTCTCTATGGGAGATGAAGAAACTGTAGCTGAATTTAGTAGCAAACTGTCAGCTTTGGCTCATGAGGCACTAATCCTAGGAAAAACCTACAAAGACAAAAAACTTGTCAAAATTTTTTTAAGATGTCTTCCCACAAAGTTTCATGGTCATCGTTCAGCCCTAGAAGTATCTCAAAATTCAGATAATATGAGGTTTGATCATGTGGTTGGTATGATGCAAGCCTATGAGCTACAGCTAGCTGCAAAGGACATCGGTATCAAAGGAAAGAGCATTGCTCTTGTGGCTGATAAACCTTTCACGGGAAATGATTCAACTGAAAATCTTGAAGAAGAAGTAGGATTAATTGTCAAACGTTTCCTTCAAAAAGCTGAAAGAGGACTAGAAAAAGGAGTATCAAGCGTCTGTCAAACAAACCTCTAATAGAGATGGATCTAAGGCTGATATACAGTGTTTGGAATGTCAAGGGTTTGGACATTTTAGGTTAGAATGTCCTCCGGTGAAAAGAAAGATGGCAATACAGTGTTATGAATGCAAAGGATATAGACATACCAAAAACGACTGTGTATCTAAATTGAGTGGTAAATCTGCCATTACCTCTCATAGTGATACAGATAGTGACAATGAGGATGATGACAATATCTTGAATCACTTTGTTGTCAGTCTTGGTATTGTAGACATGGAAGATGTTGAAGGAAGCGAAAATCATGGTGAAATGATGTTCAACTCATCTGAGCAGAAGACTGATGAAAAATAGCAACCTGTTGATGTGATCGGGTCAAACGATTGTGATTAAGAGTCAGGCGATGAGTTGAATATGTCTCAAGAGGATCAACTTGAGTTGCTGATGCAAATTGTTTTACTATCTCAAATATCCTACTGCATTATCATCATTGCAATACAGAAAGGGTCAATCCAATGGGAGAGCAACTAGCAATTAGGATGTGATTCAATTTATCTATTTCAAGCCAACTCAGATATTGATTTTATTATCAACCTATTGAGCAAATAAACTAGTAAACAACCAAAGCGAATAAGAAATAAGAAATACAGAACTAGAATCAAATAGCAATAAGGAGAACAGAAACAAAACAATACAAGCACTAAAGAGCAATGGTAAATCAGCAGGATAAGCAAGTCTCAAGGATGGGAATCATGGATCAGTGAAACTCCTTAATCTACCAAAGATGCCTAACAAAACTCAAACATAGGTGACTCTAGACAACAAGTTCACAAGTAAATGAATCCATTCTCAGGGTNTAAATGAGTCCATTCTCATGGCAAACATTCTCAACCAGACTACAATCAGACCTAATTCTCATTAGCGAATTATAATCAAGAAGGCATGATGAAACAACTTACTAAAGCCAATAAACACTCTAGACAACTAATCTCTTAGGCTAGATATGCAAATCTTTGAAATTAGTTCGTTCATGAATTTCATCAAAAACTTTTTGGGTGTGGAAATTTCCATAATCTAATCTCAATTGATCAAAGAGAAATTAGTATTAAGAACACTAAAACAGAAGAGATCTATGTAAAACTAGGCTTAAACATCCAGGAGACTAAGGATTCCCCACTAATCTAACCCATCCTCAAGAACCCTAGAAATCTACTCAGAATCCATAAACAAAGGTAAAAGTAGAGAAAATGAAACAAGCAACATAATCATAAAGCAAGACAAGGATAAACAAGATTGATTTGGAAACTGAAATTGTATTCAAAAAATAAAAAGGGAAGAGTTTTGATCTGGAAATTACAAAGGAGAGAATGAAAATCAGTTCCAACACAAAAGAGGCATAAAGACGTGGATCCGGGTTTCTGAATACAAAAGAAGCATATTTATACCCTTCTTAACAAAACCCTAAAGAGTCAAAGTCAATAAAAACATAAAGTTCATCCGACTTGGCTATGTAACTCGGCCTCCGAGGGTGATTCGGATATAAAATATGTGATTCAGCTGCTAGTTCATCAATCCTCCTTTCATACTCAGCTCCTATTGGTTTCCTCGGATGAAAGCTTTCTGACT
>OVAX01001258.1:0-49677 GCA_900406405.1 Lepidium africanum | reverse complement strand
TCACCAACAATTTTACCAACTTTCTATTATTTGTTTAATGCCAATTTGACATTTTCAACACAAACACACAAAAATGGAGCAATAATTTATTCAATGGAACAATTCCACATATTAGCAGTCGAGATGTAATTGGGTTTGCGATTATTGCATTGAAAGATTTCACCAAACAAAAAACAAATGAAGCAAAGAGTTTACTAAAGTTGTCTCCAAAATTGGTACAAGTTTCAGCACGAATGGCGTATTAACTTAATAAAGCTCCATTCACAAATGCTGAAGGACTTGAAGTATCCATTTTTCTTATCTACACGTCAATGGTTTCGATTTAGTAGCTATTTGATTATTCCAAAGTTCCAAAGCTATTGATATTCAATATCAAAGATGAAGAATAAAATTGAACCATAGTTTTATATTTTGAAATCAATATGAGAATCTCTGATAAATTCAATCGTACTAAAGTGGCAAATACAACAACATAATAACCTGGTAAATAAACAGGGACTCGAAGTAAATTACCTAATTGAGGAAGATGAATCGCTAGTAGATGTTGCGATTGATAGATATTAGCTTGAATGACTTTGGGAGAGAGAAAAGAGACTAAAAGAGATTTTAGGCGGGAGCGAAAAACTTTAGATGGTGCCAAAAATAAGCAGACGAATCAAGAAATTTCATGGGCCTCCGGATCTACCCTTGTTATGGGCTTGATTGGGTTTGACAATTTCTTCCTTTTTTTTTTACCACACAATACACACCTTTTGATTTACTATTACAATGCAAATCCTATGAGTACTTGGACATCAAAATAATAAGATATGTAATTTATACTGCATAACTTGTATAATTGCGACGTAAATAGACGACACTAATTTTGTAAACAAAATGATATTTAATCAACACTAGTTTTGTAAAGAGACAGATACAAAATACAAATTCATTTGCTCTTATCTTCACTATAGTAACTCTTACTCATCTAGCTTCTGCTATTGATCTGTGTCTCTTAACTTCGGATTAGATCTTACTCTCATCTAGCTTCAGCTATTGATTGATTCCAATTAAAATGGTAACAACATCTTCCCAAAAGGTTACTGGCAGGCAACTCAGGTGAAACATACATAATTGCAACACACTAGTACTTGTGGTGCTTATATTTCTCTCTAACAGCTAGTAGAGAACCTCCTCTTCTGCTCAAATACAAGTCATGTATAATTCCAACACATACTTGTAGCTCAGATGCTTTGTACTTTGTGTATTCCTCTAACATTTGATTCCAAGGATGTTGTTTTAAAACAGATGATGAATCTAGCAAGGAAGACAGCATAAGCAACCAACAGAGATGGCAAAAACTTGACATATTTGTAATCTAATATACTCAATTCTGCTACATATCTACACAGAGGCTCTAGCTGCAACTTTGGAGCTATGTAATCTACTTGTGCAGCCCTTGTAAACCTTGTTAGAAACATGTTTATTGTTGGCCTTCCTAATTCAAACTTAAGAGCAAGAAGTATATCTGCTTCCATCTTCACAAAATCTTGTTTTGTAAATGTATTATCAGTAATGTAACAAAAATCTTCGGTTTGGGGAGGACTAATCTCTTCATACTTGGAAGCAATAAGCATTGCAGAAACTCCCACTAGCTGAAGCTTTCGCTTTTAAACAGTCTTTAAGGATAAGAATCTATCGATGTGAGAGATCGTGAGATATAATGTGATAAACTTGGAATTATACTCATCACATTGACTAAAGGTAAACGATCGCTTAGGAAGAAGAGTGGCTAAGCCTTAGAGTTAATCAGAAGGTTGCTTGATAATAAGACATTGCGTGTCATTTTCAGTTGGCGTGTGTGCCATTTTATTTACAGTATGCTAGGTTGTAATTTAAGCAAATACCCTAAGTTTGGAAACTGGATCAAAAGATTAACGAATTACATCTCTTAACTATTCTATCGCTTTCTTCTCCTCTCTTCTCTCGTTTTCTTCTTCTTCTCTTCTCATCTTTTTCCTTTCTTCATTATCTATGATTCTTTGTTCTTGGGTTAATAGGAGTTAACATTGGTATCAGAGCCTTGGACTGAGTCTGGAGTCATCTTCCGTTGAGGGTCAGATAAATCGTTTGGAAGAGGACCAAGTGTCGATTAAGGAACCATGGCAGCGATGATGAGGAAACTTGAACAAATGGACGAGCGGTGGATGAATCTGATGCAGAAACCTCTTGATGAGTCGCAAGCTTCGGTTGGGAGACATGAGCTTCGTGATTTAGGGAAAGCGCCTATGTTTACTACTCCCTTGAGCACTCTTCCGCCTGGGCTGACCAAAGAATATGGGTTGCTACCTCTGCCTTTGTTAATGCTTCTAGTCATATGGGATCCACCTCAGTTTAGGTACCTAAAAGTAGCAGAGGGAATATGCAGAGAGAAATGGATAATGTTGCTGTTACGAAATTTGGTTTGCTAATGTTTGAGGGCCAACATGCAGATGACTGGATATTTCGTGTAAAAAGGTACTTTGAATCAAATAGAACCTTGAAAGGGATAAGTTGGAGCTTGTTATTTCATATATGACTGGAGAGGTTATTCGTTGTTGGAATGCGTTCAAAGAACAGTATCTGATGAGGTTTTCTAAAACTTATAGTGGTACTGTGTTTGATGAGCTGTATAAGTTATAACAAATAGGTTTAGATAAAGGAGTTTAAAGAACATTGTGCAGATTTACCTGGTTATAGAGGTGGTTTTTCTGGGAGGATTACAGAAGGAGATAAGGGATCAATTAGTACATTGTTGTTCGACGGTGAACCATATGATACGTTTGGCAAAGGTGATTGAGCAGCAGGAAGCTGAGCTGAAATTTGTAAGTTACATAAATGTTTACAGAGCTTTACCAACTACTAGAGGACCAATGAGACAGACATACATTTCCACTAATCGAAATACAGCTATTGTGCTTTACAAAAAGCCTGGTGAAAACAATAAAAACACTAGAAAGAACCCGACAGAGACTAGGAAAGTTGTGACAAAAGGTTGTAGACACTGTGGAGAACAATTTTTCTCGGGTCATAGGTTCAAATCTCAGCATCGATACAGAGCCTTAGAGATTGAACCAGAAATGGTTGAGGAGTTGAAAGAGGCAGAAATGGCCGAGATTTTGGAAACCAGATTACAAGAAGTTGATTTTGAAGCTCCGACCTTAGAGAAACTATGGTTGATGGCAATGCCAGGAGAGGCGAAGAAATCCTTAGGATTGGTCGGGAAGGTTGGAGATGTCGAGGTGATCATACTCATAGACTCATGAGCTACAATTAACTTCATATCTTGGGAGTTGGTGAAAAGGTTGAGGCTTAAGGTATCTGACACTAAGATATTTAATGTAGCAGTGGAAGATGGACAGATTGTACAAAGTAGAGGCAAGTGTGTTGGGATTACTTTACAACTACCTAATGTAAACATTACGGAGGATGTCATATGCTTCAATATATGACCAACGGATGTGGTGTTGGGATACTCTTGGCTAATGAAATTGGGAGAAACCAATGTAAATTGCGGTTTACATAGGTTGCATTTCAAACAAAATGGGAAGTGGAAGTTAGTTATGGGTGATCCAAGCCTCGTGAGGAAAAAAATATCTTATAAGACAATGCAGAGAAGTAAACAGAAGGGTGATAAGCATTTTCAGCTATAACTAAAGGAACTTTTCGACAAGAAAAGTGTGAGGAATAAGAAGAACAAGGGGACTTCTCATATTTAGAATCTTTCTGCGGTGTGCTTCGTTATACCTTCTTCAACCTCACTTCAGATTTGTGAGAGGGGGTTTTCGGTATGGTGTTCCTCTTTCGAGAAGAGATCCTGACTCTCCAGCTAGTTAAGACTTGCGGGGAAATAAGTATGTGGGAGGAAGTAGCTCCAGATAATGAGCAGTAATCCGGCCATTTCCGAACTTTCCGTCTTTGACGGGGTAGTTTTGTACTGGTTGTTTTTGTGGTACGGGTGGAGGGCTATGAGCTCGTTCACTCAACCCCGGGGAAACAACTCCCTTAGCCTTAGTTGGAAGGATCCCACATAAGGTTGTGACTGTTGGAGGTGATGAGCAGAATTGGTAATGTGAGAGGAGGCACTGGAAACCATGTCTTTCCGGCTAGAAGAGAGGGATTAGTACAACTCCAACACTGACTTCTTAGTTGAGTAGTTCTCTTTCTCCTGGGCAAATATATCATGTCGATTGCTCAACCGTACTTTGGCTATCTTACGTGGAGCGGAATTCGGTTTTTTATTTTGACTGACTCAATTAAAGTCTTAGTGTTTGTTCTATTAGACTAGCTGAACTTCATGAAGGTTCGGATTCCTGATGAGCGATTCGATTCAGACTTCGTGGAGCCGGTGCTGCTGTTGCCTGCGCGTAGAGCCGTCCCCCACTCCCGTCTCGGGGCGCTAAGGGACTGAAGGGAACCTTCGGTACACTCCGAGCTTGCCGCTCTGTTCGCTTCTTTTGGAACGAGGTCTTAGGAAAGGAAATGACTAAACTTTAAAAAAAAGACTGATGCCGCCGCTGCGAGGCGAGGGAGTCACTTGTCTGGTCATGAGATTACTGCAGCAATATTAGGGTGAGTTTCAATTATTAGTGGGTTTCCCTCCTTCGAGGGACCAGGAACATGCAATTACCTTACAAGAAGGTGCAAGTATGATAAATAGCTGACCCTATAGATACTCTTTCACACAGAAGAACGAGATAGAGCGGCTGGTGAAAGAGATGTTGCAGACCAGGATCATACGACCTAGTGTAATCCCGTACTCGAGTCCTGTTTTATTAGTGAAAAAGAAGGATGGCGGCTGGCGCTTTTGTGTCGATTACAGAGCACTCAATAAAGAGACAGTACCCGATAGATATCCTATTCCGATTATTGAGGAGCTGTTGATGAATTATGTGGAGCTGTTGATGAATTATGTGGAGCAACTGTATTTTCGAAAATTGACCTCAAGTCCGGTTATCAATAAATTAGGGTGAAGAAGTTTAATATATACAAAACCGCTTTTAAGACACACGAGGGACACTATGAATTCATGGTGATGCCTTTTGGGCTTACCAATTCCCCGACAACGTTCCAAAGTGTAATGAATGATGTTTTCAGGCCGTTTTTGAGGAAGTTTAGGCTGGTACTTTTTGATGACATATTAGTATATAATGCAGATATGAAGTCCCATGCAAAGGATTTGCAAACGGTGCTTGAAGTGTTGAAACAAAACTTTTTCTACGCTAATGAGAATATGTGTGAGTTTGCACTAAAGCCAATAGCGTATTTGGGACACACAATCTCTGGGAATGGAGTGGCTGCCGATGAAGATAAGGTCACAACCATTAAGAAGTGGCCAAAACCCAAGAATATCACGGAGGTAAGGGGATTTTTAGGTCTTACCGGTTACTATAGGCGGTTTGTGCGCGGTTATAGGAGTATAGCACAGCCTCTAACCGGCCTTCTCAAGAAAAATGGGTTTGTGTGGAATGACAAGGTACAATTAGCCTTTGATTCACTTAAGAAGGTGATGATGAACTTGCCGATTCTCATGTTGCCAAATTTTGATAAACTATTTGTTATAGAAACTGATGCTTCAAGGACTGGGATTGGAGTAGTGTTGTCTCAAGACAAGAGACCAATTGCATTTATAAGCCAAGGATTCTCGGATAAGGGCCATGTTGAATCTGTGTACGAGAGGGAGTTGTTGGCAATAGTGTTTGTTGTTACTAAATGGAAACATTACATAACCGGTAGGCAATTTGTGATCCGAACATACCAGAAGAGTCTCAAGCATTTGATCGATCAGAAAATTGTGGATGGGGACCAACATAGATGAGCGGTTAATTTACTAGGACTGAACTACACTATAGAGTACAAGCCTGGTACTGAAAACCGAGTAATAGATGCCTTGTCTAGGCAGCCGATTGAGAGGTTTGAAAAACTACAACTCACAACTCCTTTGAATATTGACATGGCCGAGTTGATTCAGCTACAACAGTAGGATAGTGGTTGTAAAGAAGTAATAGCGCTGCTTCAAGATGGGAAGCTAGCAGATTCGGAGTACCACATGCGTGGAGAACTATTATTACACGCTGGCAGGTTGGTGATTCCAAAGGGATCTCCCTTCAGTCTAAAGTTAATGCAGCAGTTCCACTCTAGCATGATTGGTGGCTACGCTGGACTGTTTAAAACATACAAACACATGTCTAAAGAGGTGTTCTAGCCGGGTATGAAGGAGATTGAGAAGTTCATAAAAGACTCTCGCATTTGCCAAACAAGTAAGTACTTCACTCTTTCTCCAGCGAGAACACTTAGTCCTTTACCAGTACCACTGCATATATGGTCGGATATTAGCATGAATTTTGTAGAAGGATTGCCCAAATCCAAAGGCTTAGATTCAATCTTAGTGGTGGTAGATAACTTGAGCAAATATGGGCATTTTATACCTTTTACGCATTTATTTACTGCGAGTTCAGTGGCTGTGAATTTCATTCAGGAAATGGTTAGGCTTCACGGGTTCCTAGAGACGATTGTATCCGACCAGGATAAGATTTTTCTTAGTAATTTATGGAATGATCTGTTTCAAGCTAATTGGAATGAGCTGTGGAAGAGTAGTCCTTACCACCCACAAACGGATGGACAAACAAAAGTCCTTAACCGATTCTTAGAGTCCTATTTAAGGTGTTTCGTAAATGGCAGACCGAGCAAATGGGCTCACTTGCTTCCATGGGCTGAATATTCGTACAACACATCCTACCAGACTGCAATTAAGACTTCTCCCTCTCTAGCAGTATATGGACGAGAGCCTCCTAAGTTACTAAGGTATGGAGACATTTCTACATCTAATGATCAAGTTGGTGTTATAATAAAGGAGAGAACTGAACTAGTCATGGAGTTAAGGGAAAACATGTCGGTTGCGCAAAAGAAAATGGAGACTACTGCTAACAAGAAACGCAGAGACGTTGAGTGTGAGTTAGGCGAAGCTGTCTACATTAAACTTCGACCTTACAGGCAGTCCACAACGGTTAAGAGGGTTGATGAAAAGTTGTCACCAAGGTACTTTGGGCCTTATTGCTGGAAAAAATTGGGAGAGTAGTTTACAAGCTGGAGTTGCCTCAAGGATGTCTCATTCATCTGGTATTCCCTGTTTCTCAGCTCCAAAGAGCTGACCCATCAGACCAATTTGAACAAGAGATACCACCAACGCTGAGTCCATCCTTGGTTTGAGAAGCAGAACCGGAGACCATTCTCGCGATTCGCAAAGGCATCAAAGGGATAACTCCGGAGGTTTTGGTTCATTGGAAGAATTTACCTTCTTGTGAGGACTTTTGGGAAGCCACAAATGAGTTGAAGGTGCAATTCCCTAACTTTCACGTTGAGGAGAAGGTGAGTTCATTATAGGGGGGGGGGGGGGGAATGCTAAGCTTGCAATCCCACTCAACACATTGATTAAAGGTAGAAAAAGAGTTGCTAAGCCTTAGAGTTAATCAAAAGGTTACTTGATAATAAGACAGTTTTCAGTTGGCGTGTGTGCCATTTTATTTACATTATGCTGAGTTGTTATTTAAGCAGATACCCTAAGTTTGGAAACTGGATCAAAAGATTAATGAATTATATCTCTTAACTATTCTGCCGCTTTCTTCTCCTCTCTTCTCTCGTTCTCTTCTTTTCATCTATTTCCCTTCTTCTTTCTCCAATTCTCTGTTCTCGGGTTAACAGGAGTTAAAATAATGTTTCAGATCTGAGTTTGTATTCTTCAGCAACTTCCACTAACCAATCTACCAAAACACCTCTCATGCTTGATGTTACATCTTTCTGAACCTTTTCAATATAATCAGGTGATGGTCTATGCTTTGGCTTCACCTCTAACTCACAGAGATATTCGTCTAAGACAAGAGTAACCGGAACTGATTTAGTAACTTTCGTCGGAGCTTTAAGACTCTTTCTAGGCTTATAGGTAACTCTCTTTTGATTGAGATTAGTCGTGACACTAACATTTGAGACATTCGAAATCTCGCCAAGCATCACTCTCTTCTTACCGACGCGATCTTCTTCATTATTCATCATCGTCAAAGCTTTTCTTTTCGCCGCTGCTCTTGTTACCCTCACGGAGATCTCTGAATTCGTCATGGTTGGAATTAGATTGAAGTGATATACTAACTGGTAATATACTAACTAGAAAAGGAATATTAGATAAGTATTAAAACTAAAATCTAGATAATTCCAAACTATTATCAATTATAATTATTAAATCTAACATGTGTTTGGGAAAAAAAAAACGTGTCAGGATAATTATAATTATTTCACACTTTTTATTAATTGAATATATCAACTTAAAAAAATTACTAATTTTTAGCATAATTATAAACAATACTAGTGTAGATTACTGATTTTAATTGACACAAATTCATATTCGTTCATATCACTTAAATTAATTGACACTAACTACTTTATATGCACCAGTTTTTAAATTGAAACAAACTTAACATGTTTTTAACTGATGTCAAAATTGTTAATTAGATACATCATTTGTTTAATTGATATAAATTTATATTTTACGTTAGTTATTTTTTAAGTGATGTAAATTAATTTTAAATGGTATCAAATTTATATATAATTGATGTTACAATAATAGTATCGTTTATTCTAATTGATGTTAGATCATATATAATGTGTCACTTGTACATACGTGATTCCATATAGTATTATTTATATATATGATATATTATTAATGATACTATATGAGATATTTCTTGTAGTGGATGTTGAAACATAAGAACAACTACTAACCTTGAGATAATGATCATTGCAAAAAAAAAAACAAAGATGGAAGAAGTAACAAACGTGGAGTCGAGGTGGTAGAAATTTGAAATCATCACAGAAAGAAAACAGAGAAGTTGAAGAAAAGAAAAAAACAAAAATGGAAGGAGAAAAGGATCGTTCATTCAATGGTTAAATTGGTTTAATATTATTATAAAGACTATTGTAACAAAGTTAGAAACAAAGAGTATATATCATCAAAGATATAGAAAAAAGATACATTATTTCCAATTTTTTTTAGAGTTTATATTAAAATGATTTCAAATTATTTTTAATATTGTAGTCTAGACAATTTATTTTAAAATTTAAAGACCAGAAATTAGAAAAGGAAATTACTAAATAATATGTTTTAAACTGTAAGGATCAAAATTTTTTTGAAGAATTGTAAAAATGCACTTTCAGCCAAATTTATTTTAAAAAATACCACTTGCTTTGTTCCATTTTCAAATTTTTGAAAAAGAATATTTCGAAAAGAGATTCTCTTAAAAACATTTAAATTTAAAAACAAAAAAAACGTTTAGAAAATAGTTTTGAATCTTCAGATATAGAGAGATATAGAGAGAAAACTCCATCACATGTATATCACTATAAATATAAAAAAATATATGTAACTTTTGCAAGTTGCAGCTCAAAACTAAAAAAAAATTTGTCAAACCTATTTTTTGGTTTTTCGCATACTGTTATAATTTGTTAGTTTAATTGTAGAGTGAATTTGCTAGATATACGAAAAGTTAAATGAAATTAAGACTCCGTCATGGCTAGAAATCTTAGGTTTCTGTTTGCAAATAAGGACGATTTTACCCTTTGTATAGGTGTACAAGTAACAGGAGAAACTGGTTGGTTCATCCCGAGCAAAAATTATAATTATAACTCATGTGTTGAAAAGAATTGTATTTTAAAATTAAAAAAAAAAGTGTATTGGGAAAAGAGAGCTTTTGGGTTGAGTGTGGAAAAGTGAAGCTGACTTTTAAAGCTCTTATATACTCCAACACTAGGAAAATATGTTGTCTTAATTGCAAAGACTTGAAAAGGGTAAAGTGATTCTGAGAAAGAAATAGTCAAAGAAAAGTAGAGAGTAAGAGAGGAAAACGACGATAACGTTCGTCGATTCATTTAAAGAGGAGGATTTCGGCGCTGATTCTAAAGGTATGTTTGCGGCGTTAGTTTCGATAGCCATTTCAGTTTAGAGGAGTCGAAGGGAAAGAAGAAATTTGGTGTCCGTGATGGTTCTGGTGATGGCATTTGGTATCGGGTATATTTTTTTGTAGGTGTTAATTAAGTATTTAGCGGGTACCATAAAGGGACTTTGTATAATGTCTTGGGTGTTGAGGCATGGATGCAATTAGAGGAAGAGGGTTGAAGTTGTTGGCTTTACAGGTAAGAAGAGTGTAGCATCGAAAGACTTGAGCATGGTAGGAGATAATAGGGTTGGGAAGGGGAGAAAGTGTTTTAGACAATAAAGAAGAATGTAGCAGTGATACCATTTGGTAACGGCTCAATTTTTTTAGGCGGAAAATTAAGTAGTTAGCAGGTACGTCACGACGTTGATGTATTGATAGGTTGCACTGTTAGCGGGTTAAAAACGAACTCTATAATAACAGGTAAAAACGTCAAGCTAACTAAAGTTTTGTTTGATAATGTGATGTAATATCTGCTACTTAAATAGTTATCTGCAATCCATAGGTAAATGTAAAGCAATTAAGTTATGGGACTGTGATGGAGAATATGTACATTATGTGATCATTCTCTAGCATGATACATGTTTTATGCTTGCAGAATGGCTCAGGATAAGTTCCCAACTAGGCTGATTGTTGCAGGTCATGACAGTAACGCAAGGTGAATACAAACCAGAAGCTTTCTACTCTAAAGGAAATAACCAATGCTCTGGAATCAGATGAAGTGGATGAGTTGAAGCAGTCTCCGAAAGCGTAAATAAAATATTAGCGGATAACAATAACAGTTACATATAACTAGGTGCGTACAGGTAGCAGGTACCAAATATTGTAGCGTTTACCCGCTTAAGTAGCATATCAAAAAGTTTGTAGCTGCTAAAATAAATTAATAAAACTGTTTAACAAGACAAGAAAATGTGAAAACATTTAGCCGCTAAAATTATGTGTGGAAAATATAACCAAAAGAGTCTCTTAAACACAAGAAAAATAACCATAGCAAGCTCATTGTTGCATGTCACAATACAGTAGCGCGAGGTGAATACAAACCAGAAGCTTTCTACTCTAAAGGCAATAACCAATGCTCTGAAATCAGATGTAGTGGAGGAGTTGAAGCAGTCTTCGAAAGCGTATATAAAATTTTAGCGGATAATAGTAACAATTACATATAACTAAGTGAGTACAGTTAGCAGGTACCAAATATTGTAGCGTTTATCCGCTTAATAGCATATCAAAATTTGTAGCAGCTAAAACAAATTAATAAAACTGTCTAACAAAACAAGAAAAAGTGAAAATATTTAGCCGCTAACATTATGTATGGAAAATATAACCAAAAGAGTCTCTTAAACACAAGAAAAATAACCATAGCAGGTGGTGATAATAGAAGCATGTAACAAATATTGGTAAGGGATAGGATAAGTAGACTGTTATTTCATATCTTCATTTTAAGTGGAACAGTACACGATAACTTGCAATTCGAAATTATATTCACACCATTTATTACATAGCCACGTGTAAGTCATGATCTCAAAGTTTAAATTGAAGCCAAAAAGAAAAGGATAAAATTGTAAGTAATGCATGTAGGTCCAGACGAAAACTTAAATAAAAAAATGAAAATGGTACTTAATAAATTTCCTAAAAGTTTTTGTATATCCACCCTAAATTCTCTTAATTGTAATGTTGTAAATGCAAAGTCTTTTTTAATTAACTCATTCATTAAAAGAAGGGTGGGTAATGTTTACCTTAACATGTTTTTTTTGTTTTGTCATAAAAGAGAACATTTTATTAAAACAGTCCAAAAGGTTTAGCAACACTCAAACAACTTATATTACAAAGCCTGAAGTAAAGATGAGGCATAAACTAATTTACAGACACTACAAAAAGAATTTTTATTGACTTAATTATGTTTATAAGGTTTAGCTAATATTGCTACCATAACCTTGTTCATGTGCATAGTCATTGCTGATCTGTAAAATTTGGTGTATTCACGAGCGATAATTTGGCAATTTATCAGGTTGTAATAATGCATGGTATACGATTTTACTATCTATATATAAATCAATAGATCATATATGTAAATATTTTAAACTTCGCAAAGTCCAGAGGACATTGGAGGTCTGCACTTAACTTATAATTATAAATTGGGAAGATATTTCGGGTATGATAATTAAGTTGAGCATTACATTGGTTATGCTGGTGATGTTTCTAGATTCTTGTGGAACTTTCTAGCCGATAGAACATCTCTCTAAAAGGGAAATACAACCTCGGTTTAAACTTATCAAAAATTTCTTCTTCCGCTAGCCTGAGATATATGTGGCCTATTTAAATTGTTATCTGAACCATAACACATAGTAAGTTCTTGGTTGTTGTAGGTATGTTCCGGCTTATTCAACCCGATTGAAGTGTGATGATGGAGTTTGGACGGTTCTGACCCCAAACTCATCGGATTCTATGGGGATGGTTGATGATAAGGGTGCATGTTATACATCTTCCATCACTCAGCATACGACAATGCAGTACTTATCGCATGTATTACACTCACGACGTTGGTTTACATAGGAATTTTGGTTGTTAGATCATTCATCGCAAAAGCCTTGAAAGCATAATTGACACCTGTATTTGATTCACTATCCTCTCAGTCCGAAAATTTACTTATGAGTTCTTACCAAGACATTGCATAACCAGCAACAACATCAATTTAACAGTTGTATAAACCTTTTTCTTTCTCAGCCAAAGTTATTAAAGAGAGCCCTTTTGAGCTAATTCTATTGAATTTTGTTTCCAACTGTCGAGAAAAATCATCACATTAAGGTTTGCTTTCATAATATTTCTCAGACAGGTAAAAAACGCAATCTCATTTTGATTATATTACAAGGTTAAGGATAAACCAATACAATGATTCCAGAGAATAGCTGCCAAGCAAAAATGTGTTGTTTGTTTTGTATTTTGGTACCTCAATTCAGATGAAAGAACTCTGTAAATAAGCATTTGAAGCTTAGTTGGCCTAGACTAAGAAATTATAAATACAGACAAAGTGAACCAGAAAGAGGAGAGAAATAAAATTGATGAGGCATGAAAGCATCTACAATAGGTTTTAAAGGAACAATTTGGATGATGATTAACATCACATAGTCAGATGAACGAGTCCTTGAATTCCCCATTTGCTAGCTTACATAGCTCTTTGTAACTATGTAGATCTACAAGCAAATCAGCATTTATACATATCAAACACACAAAATTGGAGCAATGATCTATTCATTGAAACAATTCCACATATTAGCATTAGAGATGCAATTGGGTTTGTGATTATTGCATTGAAAGATTTCACGAAACAAACAACAAATGAGGCAAATAATTTACCAAATCTGTCTCCAAAATTGGTACAAGTTTGAGCACGAATGGCGTTTTCTCTCTCTGCAATACCAACGACCTCGAGGTAAGTAGTAAGATATGAGGGAGTTGGTCCACTAACAACGATTTCTAGATCATCAGTTGATTTTCCGAAGACAAAGTCAATGTTGGAATGGACAACTTAAATCACGGTTCTCACTTTGTATTGGCAAAAAGCTTCATTCACAAAAGCTGAAGGACTTGAAGTATCCATTTTTTCTTATCTACACGTCAACTATTTGATTGTTCCAAAGCTATTGATATTCAATATCAAAGATGAAGAATAAAATCGACTGGTAATTATAGCTTATATTGTGAAATCAATATGAGAATCTCTGATAAATTCAATCGTACTAAAGTGGCAAATACAACAGCATAATTATCCGGTAAATAAGCAGGGGCTCTAAGTAAATTACCTAATTGGAGAAGATGAATCGCTGATCAATGTTGTGATTAGTGAAGAGAGTAGATAAAGAGATTTTGGGCGGAAGCGAAAAGGTTCAGATGGCGTCAAATATAGGAAAACGAATCAAGAAATTTAATGGGCCTACTGATCTACACTTATTATGGGCCTATATGTATTTGTACAGATTGGGTTTGACAAGTTTTCCTTAAGTCCATAAATTCCACTACCACCACAATCCTTTTTAATAAATAGTTTTTGTAAATTTGATATTACTAAGGTGTAACGTTTTTTAAAAAACGTTTACAAAAAAAAGAAGAAATCATGATTTCATGATAATTACATCTTCGTATTTTTGACAATTTATTTTAAATGCACTATACAAAAAATAAGTTTGATAAATCAATTAATATTCAAAATTGTGTATTATTTAATTTAGAAAATTACATATAAAAAAAACAAGAGATAGATATTGATATACTTATGCATATATTATCAGTATCGATAGTTTTTTTTTCTTAATAGAAAAGTTACATATTGTAAAACGAAAAATTGAAGAATAATCTGTGGAATAAAATCATTTATTTTCTTTCAATTTCTTAGTTATAGCAAGAGCGGCTCCAGCGACAGCTACGATAACCGCTGATATTATGATCGTCTTTTTCAGTGTTTGAGCTGTGTTTCTCTTTGCCTTTGCGTTTGCCCTCTTCTCTATCTTTTGTTCTACCTTTTTTAACCAATTTAAACCGAAGAAATCAAAATTCACTTACGGATCAAATTTAATATATTTAATAACTTACTAACGCAAATATTACACATAGATTGATTTAATGTTGAAATGAAATAAATACCTTATCGGCTTCAATCTCTGTAGAAACAGGATCTACCTCAAAGTTCTTGTTTTGGCCAGGATTTTGTTCAGCTTCTGCATCGCCTTCAGGAAAAGTTGATGGATCCGTTTCCATTTTCACACCAAACGTTTTTGTTTAATTTTTTGTTTATTTTTGAAAGAGTGTTTTAAGACAAAAACAAAACAAAAAATGAATATAGCTAGAAAATGAAGCAATAAAGTTTGAATATGTGTGGCTCTAAGTCTTATGCCCTAAAATTAGTTTGGAGTTTGTTTTTGTTGTCATGGATCTTTTAAACATTCCATAAGCATTTTTTTAGTGTTCTTCTTAAATTATCATCCGCAATATTTGCTAATTCCACGAAAATGAAACATTAATTGTTTTCTCGATCTGTAATTAGTTTCACCTTATGTTCACAAATCTAAAATTGTATTTTTGACCATCCCAATTTGTGTTGACTTGCAAGTTGCAATTACATAGTTTAGAGTTTGGCCACTTTGGCTACTTCAAGTTAGGTTATTCACTGTGCAAAACACATGAGCTTAACACGAGCTTACCAAAAACACGTGGATCGTCGCTATTCATTACCTAAATTACGTATAGTTGATTGATGTTTTCTTTTTGACGTGACCGTAATGGTAATAGTCGATTAAGTAGTAAGTACGGAATTGGATAAATTTAACTGAAGAGACATGATAAGTTTGGATAAGAAAATCGGTAAAAGTGGCTTGGAATGACTACAACCAAAATGAAATGATAATCATAATATTTGTGCTACATATAATAATTATCAAATTTTGATTGTTATATTCTAACATTTTTTGGATGTTCAAACAAATTTTATTGTCAAAAACCAACTAGCAAAATTTTCTCTTTCAAATTCAACATGATTTGAATGTTATATGTTTAAGAAAATGTAATATTTATGATATATGTTTGCAAAGATTTATGAGCAGAAAACGATTTATAAAATTATTTTGAGTATTCTTACAGCGACCATCAATGCCTTGGGGCAAAAAAGAGAGTTTTCGATTGCCAAAACACAAACTAAAAGGAAGAAGCAGATCCTTCTAAAAGAATAGTTTTCATGTGTTGAATCAGCTTATCCATTTGCTCTCTTGAATGCAACGGCGAAGGATACACAAAGGCACAGTCCAATTCTCCGTCTCTAAGTGCATCAAAAACAGCAACCGATGGTCCAACCCCATGAGTAGATGCACACCCAATGTAATCTTGCACCCCAACTGAAGCCAATGCAGGTTCTGGAAAGGCATCGATAACAGGATCTTCAAATATGGAGATGAGAGCAGTTCTAAGAGACGACGAAGGTGTGAGGTTAGGATTCTCTATGGCCTTGCACATTAAGTAATTGAGATCCGACATATCAGTGAACTGCTTGTTAGAGTTCTTTGCAGATGTGAATGAGTCGTAGCATCTTTTGGCTAAGTCCCAAAGAGTCTCTTCTCCGGTTATGTCGTGTGTGTGAAGGATACCCGAGTGGTAGAAACCTGAACATAAAGTTGATGGAATCATGAGAGCAATACAACAACAGCCAAATCAAATTGTATTCTCCATCTGTTGGCTTGACATGTTTCAAAATGTGTAGCAAGAAGAAGTTAGAAAACTGCCGATTGTTTTCAAATTACAATTCTCGAGTTTAAGTCACTCAAAGCCTAAATAAGTCGCAGTCTTGACCATGAGAAGATCTATGAAACTTGCTTACCAAAGTCATTTGAAGTAAGAGGAGGTTGAAGAATGGAACGACAATCGGGAAGAGTGACCACAGCATATTTCTCTCCTTGGTTTGGCGGCAGATTCTTGGAGGAATACGCAGAGATTAGCCCCGACGCTGCTAATGCCGCCCATAGCTTTATCCCTCTCGCCTTGCATCCCTACATATATTACCAACCAATATCTTCTTAGTCCTTTTGTGTTCCAATATGTATTGTGTGATTTGTGATGTCATGTTTAAGACTCTTAACATCAATTATTTGCATGTCTTTGCTTGTTCTGTATATAATGAACTTGAACACATATATACAAAAAGCCATACAATTATCCAATAGAAAAAAGCTCTTGATATAAAAAAGTCAAAGTATAACTATGATTTAATCATTCAAACCAATATATGACTTTCATATAAATTTAAATTGTTTACAATAATACAAATTAGTTTTGTTCTTTCTTGTATATGATTTTAAAGAAAAAACAAATCTCTATAAATTAATATATTTTCTAATCTCAAATAAAACTTTTAAAAGTATTTCGGTAAATTACGGGGGCAAAAAAGAGTATTTCGGTATATTAATTTTTTTTAAATGATAGTTTAATATTATTATTTTAGAGAGATTTGACTCTAATATTATACTAAAATAGACTACTGTATTAAATTATTTTTTTTGATCGTGACTACTATATTAAATTATTAATAATGTAATGTGTAATAATAATAATAATAATAATAATAATAATAATAATAATAATAATAATAATAATGATGATGATGATGATGATGATGATGATGATGATGATGATGATGCGCACTAATTTAAGTAATTAGCACATAATGGAATAGTTGCAGTGTCACTTACAGCCATAAGTTTGAAAGTCTGATCTCTTTCCAGTTTCAGTCTCACCACTTGAGACCTCCGATTGGAATCCTCTGGATCCACGAAATTCAAATTCGAGAACCGAAATGCGTTCAGTGAGTAACCCAGCACGTCGACCCCACGCGCCCAGAACGGCTTATTCCCTTTCCCACTCGGAATCAGCTTCTCTATCGCCTCACCTAACGCCGACGCCGTCTCCGCCTCCGCCACGCGATCGACGCTGCTGCTGCCACAGCCATCATCTTTCGTTGTCTCTTTTATAAACTCTCTCAGAAGTGTAACCGCCCCAGTCCGATCACACGCCGCCGTGTTCAGTCGAAATGTAAGTACCCGTTGCCTCTCTCCGTCGTGACTCAGATCGTAGAGGCTAACGAATAAGACGCGGGACTCGGCGTTAAGCCAACGGTGTGGATCGATCCAAGTGTTTTTGTTAAGCTCGTGTTCTAGGATGATCCTGTGTGGTTCGGCGCATGGATTGTCACTATCTCGAATGATCTGAGCCGTAGATGCTGAATCAAACGGTTGAACTTCGACTCGGGAATCGGAGGCGGACGTTACGACGAAGGAGAAAGAGTTTGCGGATGCGTCGAAGCGAACCTTGGAGCGAAGAGTAGGATAGTAAATCTGGAGTTTGTCGAGGGTATTTTGGAGATTTTGGATACTCGGGGTACGAGGGGAAAGTAAGAGAGCAATAACGGTGATTCCTGTACCGCCGGCAATCGCTCTGCACCAACTGTACTCGGTTCCTCCTACGGGTCGGGTCATGGTTTCAGGTACACGATTCGGCTCACTCATTGTCTTGTCTTTGAGAAGAAATAAATGAATCCAAGAGAGATTGCTTTCGCTTTTTGGGATTTTAAGATTTTGGATGATTCGGTTTTTAGTGACAATCACATAAATTTTGTCTAATATGGGAAAGAAACAGTGACGTACCTTTCAATTCCGGTTTAGTGTTTTCCCGGTTTACCGATTAAATAGAATTGATTTTGTTTTTCCGGTTTAGTGTTTTTCATTTTGCTCTCATATTGATATCAGAACAATTAAACTCCCGTTGATCATGTTGAGAAATTTCACAGGTAGATTTCTTCTGTTCTCAAGCAATGTCACTAAGCTGCGATTATCTACTTTTTGTTCATCAGCTTATACAGTTCATGCTGATATTCATGAACAATCTGATAGAATATCACAATCATCCTCTTCAGTTTCTCTGGGTGATATACGAAATTTATCCGAATCTTCTCATGTCTCTCTCTATCGAGACACTGGAGATTACATCTCAGCGATTCTTAATTGCAAAAACGTCAATGATGTCGGGGAAATACATGCCCAAGTGCTCGTTAATGGCTTTGTACATGAACTTGTGGTCGCAAATAAGCTGCTTTATATATACATGCAATTCAGAGCGATAGCTGATGCAGAGGCACTGTTCGAGGCAATGAGTGTTAAGGGTTCTGTGTCATGGAGTGTGATTGGTTGGTGGGTATGCGAAAATTGGTGATTTCGTCAATTGCTTGCGAATTTTTAGGCAGATTGTTCGTTCAAGTTTGACACTTGATAATTACACATTGCCAATAGTGATTAGGGCTTGCAGAGATAAGAAAGATGTTGTAGTCGGTAGATTGATTCATGACGTAGTGTTGAAGTCTGGTATGGATTTCGACTGTTATGTTTGTGCAGCTCTTGTGGATATGTATGCGAAATGTGGCATGATTGATGATGCTTGTGAATTGTTCGATGGAATGTCTAATAGAGATCTTGTGACTTGGACGGTGATCATTGGCGCATATGCGGATTCAGGGAGGCCTGATGAATCATGGGTCTTATTTGAAAGGATGAGGAATGAAGGTATTGTTCCAGATAAATTTGCCATTACAACCATTGTTAAGGCTTGTGCTAAGCTTGGGTCTTTGCATAAGACTGTCATCCCTCATGACTATATCCGCTTGATGAATTTTCCTCTTGGTGTCATCCTTGGAACAGCTCTGATTGATATGCATGCAAAGTGTGGAAATGTCGACACAGCTAGAGATATATTCGATTCTATGAAGGAGAGAAATGTTGTATCATGGAGCGCAATGATTGCAGCATACGGATATCACGGGAAAGCAACAGAAGCTCTTGAATTGTTTCAAATGATGTTAGATAGAAGATTTTCTCCCAACGAAATCACTTTTGTATCTCTGCTTAATGCTTGCAGCCATGCAGGATTTGTCGAAGAGGGCCTTCAAACATTTGAGTTGATGCCATATTACGGCATTAGGCCAAACGTGAAACACTATACTTGTATGATTGATCTCTTAGGTCGAGCTGGTAGACTTAATGAGGCTAGTAAGATGATTGAAACTATGTCTGTGGAAAAAGATGAAACTTTATGGGGTTCTTTTCTTGGCGCTTGCAGAATACATAAGAATATCGATATGGCAGAGACAGCAGCTATCTCCTTGCTTGAACTACAACCACAGAACCCAGGTCACTACATATAACTCTCTAATATCTATGCAAATGATGGTAAATGGGAGGAGGTTGCTAAAATAAGGAACTTGATGAACCAAAGAGGGTTAAAGAAAATTCCAGGTTATACTTGGATTGAAGCTAATAAGAAAACACGTAGGTTTAAGGTTGGGGACAGGACTCATCCAATGTCTAAGGAGATTTATGAGACTCTCAGGACTTTAACTGAGAGGCTTGAGAAGGCAGGGTATGTCCCTGATACAAATTCTGTGTTGCATGATGTCGATGAAGAGGTGAGAGTCATGATGTTATCTTTACATAGCGAGAAGCTAGCGCTAGCATTTGGTTTGATTGCAACTCCCGAGGGTAGTCTCTTAAAAATCACAAAGAATCTTAGGATTTGCAATGACTGCCATAATTTTTTCAAGTTTGCCTCAATGGTTACTAGGCGTGAGGTTATCTTAAGAGATGCAAACCGGTTCCATTGTTTCAAGGAAGGTTCTTGTTCATGTGGAGACTATTGGTAATCTCAGCTTGACTCATCTCTCTGTAGCTACAAGGTTTGTTGAATCATGACATCAATGATTTAGCCATAGAATTACCATTGAATGCAGTTGGTGTAGACACCTGAAATTTCGATTTAAAATGTATTGGATTGCAGATTTATAAACCAAAAAAGATCTAAAGTATTGAACAAAATACACTCAATTTAAATATAAAAAATTGTATTCCTTGTTTTAGCTTGGGACTACGATTATTTTCCGGGTCATAATTATCTTCAAAGTACACTAATTTTCCCTCCTCTTTCTTCTATTTAAACATTGCTTTAAATTATCTTTCTTCATAACAAAATTCTCTCTCTTCCTGGAGAAATTTTAGTAACATCGTCAATATCGAAATCAAAACAAATCGTTGTGATCACAGAGTTGTCTTGCAACAATGAATGCTTCAATGACTCTTTCGATAATACGATTGTTTGTATTAATCAATATAAGCAATACTAATATAAATGGCGTCAATGCATTTCACAAAGTTTACAGAAGATTGCAATCTCAATCAACATCGTTGGGGTTTGTGACTCGTCTTCACAGAACCTCATATCACTTTCAACCTCCTCGCCATTGGATCAATGGTACATTGTGGAAATCTTCAGTTATATATATTTATTTCTAAAAAAAACAAAGATGAGTAAAACTTTGTTTGTTCTAACTTATATTTCCTTTGGTTTGATGTTTTGCCATCTTCTTCATGTCATTCTTGTCTCTAACAGATCCAAATGGTAAGTCCATGACAAATATTGAATATTATTAGAAATTATTGATAATTATAAAACTACATTACAGATTTAATGTTAACAATGATTAATATTGAAACAGCTCCAATGCTCTACAAGGGACTGTACCATCTCTTCTACCAATACAATCCCAAAGGTGCGGTTTGGGGTAACATTTTGTGGGCTCACTCGGTTTCTAAAGACTTGATCAATTGGGAAGCTCTTGAACCGGCCCTTTATCCTTCCAAATGGTTTGAAATCAATGGTTTATCTATACAAAAGTCGTGACTTTAAGAAATGGGTTAAAACCGAATATCCTATCCACTCAAGTGATGCTACAGGTATGTGAGAATGTCCTGATTTCTTCCCGGTATCCGTAACCGACAAGGAAAACGGGTTGGACTTCAGCTACGACGGTCCAAATATCAAGCATGTGCTGAAGGTTAGTTTGGACTTGACTCGGTACGATTACTACACTCTTGGAAAGTATGATACAATAGAGGATCGCTATAGACCAGACGGTAACAATCCTGATGGTTGGGGTGGATTGAGATTTGACTATGGTAACTTGTATGCGTCAAAGACATTCTTTGATGACCAAAAGAACAGAAGAATTCTTTGGGGTTGGGCTAATGGATCCGATACTGTTGAAGATGATACCTTGAAGGGTTGGGCCGGAATTATGATTATCCCAAGAACAATCTTGCTTGACTCTAGTGGCAAGCAACTTTTGTTTTGGCCTGTTGAAGAGACTGAGTCATTAAGAGGACAAAATGTGCAAATGAATAACCAGAAAATGGAGATGGGCCAACGCTTTGAGGTCCAAGGAGTCATTCCTGCTCAGGTAAACTATAATGTCTTCACATCAAACCTTTGTCAAAATGTAGTTTAAATTTTACGTAAATACAGGTGGATGTGGATGTGACATTTAACGTTGGAAGTCTAGAGAAGGCGGAGATCTTCTACGCAAGCTTCACAACAAAACCACTAGAGTTGTGTAACGTGAAGGGTTCAAACGTGACAGGCGGGGTCGGACCTTTTGGTTTGATCACGTTGGCTACTTCTGACCTTGAAGAATACACTCCTGTTTTCTTCAGAGTCTTCAACGATCTCTCAACCAATAAGCCTAAGGTCCTCATGTGTTCGGACGCCAAACCGTATGTTTTCCTAACTCACTATATATTAGTATATGATTTTGGTTTGAATTCAGAGCGTTCTAACAACAATCATATAGTAACAGTTCGACTCTCAAAGGAGACACTGGCCTTGACGTGAAGCAGAAGATGTACAAACCCTCGTTTGCTGGTTTTGTGGATGTCGATCTGGCTGACGGAAAGATATCTTTGAGGAGTTTGGTACGTGAGTTTTTATAAAGATAAATGAGTTACATAACTAAATGGATTTAGCACTAATCATAATAAAATGCAGATCGATCACTCGGTAGTGGAGAGCTTTGGGGCAAAAGGGAAGACAGTGATAACATCTAGAGTGTATCCGACAAAGGCAGAAGTAGAAAGAGCACACTTGATTGTCTTTAATAATGGGTCACAGCCTGTGACCCTAGAGACTCTCAATACATGGAATATGCACAAGCCTGAGAAGATGAACCAAGAAGCTCAATGACCAATCCTCTTAATTATAGTTTTAGTTTCCTCTTTAATGTGAGTGGCAGACTCGTCTTTAGTCTTTTGATGGTAGCAAAACCAGTACTTTTAGAACCTCAAATAGTCTAAAATTAATTAACCATGCAGATAAAATACCCAATAATAGATTCATGATAAATAGAAAAAGCAATCCTCTTTTACTGATATTATCTTTTAAAATCAAAATTCACTGAAACAGAAACAAACCCTATAATGGGGATGACAAAACAAAGAAGCAAGCAAAATCAAATTCTTGATACGAGTCTACTTGATCTTCTTCTTCGGCCTCAACTGCAGAAGTAATTTAGAAAAAAAGAAATATTATTGGAAACACTCAAGATGATAAACCAAAAAGCTGCTAGGAAAAGAGAGTAAAATGGTAAAAATCCAAACCTGGTTGCTGTGGCCACACTTCTTCTTCCTGCAGTTAACAGCCCTTGGGTGAAGGCGAGCATAGCACCTAATTTCAGATGTACAATTAGTTTAGTACAATCTCATATTGAAAACTTGTAAACAATCAATATGAAATGACCACCTAATACAAAAACCAATGCTCTAACCCAACATTTGCAGCACTAAATCTTGAATCAAACTAAACAAAGTTCCTCTGATTCTAACATTGCAACGGTAAACACAAATGGCAAAAAGAAAATCTTTTGATAGCCAACATATGTTAATTGTTCATATCCACTGTCCCTAATGATTAACATTTGATGTCCAATAATTAATCTGCTTAAATGTACCATTCAAGAAAATCATCTGGGAATATGAGAAATTTGACCAGCTGACAAAGTTTGGAGAACGGAATGTTGATTTTGGGAACATTTATAACATCGCACGCATTGGCATTGGCTTGAGAAGCTAAGTTTATTCCCACAAAAACTAATTTCTATCAAAGAATGAACTAATTTCACCAACATTTACGAATTTTGTACTAATCAAGAACAGAAAAGATAGTAAAAAACAAACGAGTAATCCAATGGAGGTAATTAAAGCTTACTTTCGGCAGATCATCTTGTCTTGGTTGTACTTACGAGCCAAAGCCATCAAAGAAGGCTCAATGATACCTCCTCTGAGCCTCAACACAAGATGAAGTGTGGATTCTGGTTACAGAAGATGACAATTCATTCATTCAGAGATAGTCGAAACAATCACTAGAAAAAAAGAAAAATTAGAACAGCACGTACCTTTCTGGATGTTGTAATCAGCCAAAGTACGGCCATCTTCGAGCTGCTTTCCGGCGAAGATCAATCGCTGCTGGTCCGGAGGGATACCTAGAGGAGAGAAATGAAGGATGAGAGATCTAAATTCCAAAAGTAAAGGTATAGAAGAATAGATATATGAGAATAGGGAAAATGGTACCTTCTTTGTCTTGGATCTTAGCCTTGACATTGTCAATGGTGTCACTGCTCTCGACCTCGAGAGTGATGGTCTTACCGGTAAGGGTTTTCACGAAGATCTGCATCTTTGTTGTTCGTCTTCTACTCCCGTAGTAACCCTAGAGATGAAGGAGGCGGGATTTATATCTCTCAATATTTCTTGCCTTCTAGGGTTTTGTAGTTATCATTTTCTTACGGGCCTTTACAATAATAAGGCCCAGCCCACTTTATAACTTCACTGGCGATTAGTTGTACACCGTTTATATATATTTGAATCACTCCTCCATTTCTTGTGTCATTTTAGCAACTGATTTCAATGTTTAGAAATGAAAGTTTTTTGTATAATAAATCGTTTGCATACTTCCAAGTTCCAAAGACGTCAACGAATCTTTTTGTATAAAAAAATTTCAGCTACTTGTTTATTGATCAAAGAATGCACAGGGAGGACACATTTTGTGATAGATTTTGATGTAAAGGTCAAATTTTGATGCATAATTCCTCCTTCGATAGATCAAACTTCGGTAATATAAAGAGCGCACATTCTGGAAACTGTTCAGCTTTAAAATTGTTTCAATGTTATTTGCTAGCAAAACGATGATGTAAAACGTTTGAATATTTTGTAGTCATAGAACAGAAGATCCAAAGAGACAAAAACACATCGAGAGAGCTAAATGTAGACTTTGCAGAGTAGAGCCCATAAAGAGGTCCACCGCAAGGCCAAAATACTCACAGCCTTCTTCCTCTTCTTCCACCCTTTCGTCGGGTACTGTCTGTTGGGATTGGAGTCACATCCTCTGAGGAAAATTAAGAACAATGTGAGGGGTTTATTCAATCAAAGGTGCGTGAACACAATTCTAAATTACGATTGCTTTCTTACCAATGCGACCAATTTTCATGCCAGAACGGGCAAGGGCTCTTAGGGCAGACTGAGCACCAGGGCCAGGGGTCTTGGTCTTGTTACCACCAGTAGCACGGAGCTTCACATGTATGGCACTGATTCCAAGTTCCTGTGTTGCGGAATTATATTCATAAAATCAATTACATATTCACTAAAGCTTATCATATTGTTAACTTGGTTATGCAACTTTGTGGCTTGTACCTTGCATCGCTGAGCAACATCTTGCGCAGCAAGCATAGCTGCATAAGGTGAGGACTCATCTCTGTCAGCTTTGACCTTCATTCCACCTATAGAAAGTTGAATTCGATACAGCAATTTAGCAGCCAGTTGTGTATTCAAGAACATTGCAATTTCTATACAAATAGAAAAAGGGATTCCTGAAAACACAAACCTTACAGACTAAAGACAGTTTCACTCACACACAATAGAGAGGACCTTAATATCAGGCACCACCACATCTAATTTGATTCTATTTAGCAGCCACCTATGTAGTCAACATCATTGCGATTTCAACAAAAAGAACATCAAAGGATTCCTTTAAGTTCTAAGGAGAGCCGAAACTAAAGCAACTTGATCTCACTCACAATCACTAAACGTATGCTACTACAAGTTTGATAATATTAGACAATACCGAAACTATGTTTGCAAATGCTCTCGAACCTACCAAAGCATTAAAAAGAACTTCGAAAGATGCTTACCAGTGATGCGAACAAGTGTTTCCCGTCCTGACAAATCAGTCACGTGCTGCAATTTCAGGTGAACAGAAGTTCAGCAATGTATATTGAGAGTTTACTTTGCTCGGAAAATTGAAAAACAACAGCAGAAGTCACTCACAATGAACGTGTCATTGAATGAAGCAAAGATGTGAACAACTCCAAAGACTTGCTCTCCTTCACGAACAGCAGGTCCAAGAGTCACAGTCTCTTCCTTTGGCTCTCTGGTCTTTCTCCTCGACTACAATCCACCAAATTTTCCATTACGAATTTGTACACTCAATTCAACACTAGATTGGATAAATAAACAATCTATCGCGAGTTCAGTGGCTCAGATCGAAATTCAAAGAAAAAGATTGCAATCGTAACATTCTCTGACTGTATTACCACACAACATCAGAAAAAGATTTCTAGATTATATTTTCTAATCAATAAATCCATGAAAATAAATATGAAGCTTTCAGACAAAGCTTACCATGGTTTCCAACAAAACGAAGGAAGAAACGAAGCTAGGGTTTTTCTTTTCGTTCCGCCTTTTGAGCTAGCGAAATAGACGAAACAGAACTGGCTTTAATGCTTTACATTTTCCGCTAGGGTTAAAGTAAAGTATGTCCGAATTACATAATAGAGACCCAATATGATCAGGCCCAATGTGTTACGGCCCACGATTGTTTTCCGGGAAGATAGCAGAAGTTGTGGCTGGTTTTGTGCATTCATCTCGAGTCTCTTAAGTCTTATGCTTAAAACTAATAATAGGAATGTAATAAACACAGTTATTAGATCTTCTTTAACGTTCGTACATTATTGAGGGAAATGCAAATGGAAAACAATTGGGCATTTAAGCAATTACTTGTGATTCAATTTGCCATTTCTCAAAAGATAAACCAATGAAAGACTGATGCAATTTGATCAGCACATCGTCTACTTATGTGGGGAGAAGAAGTTGGGACTCACAATCTCTAGGAGTCCCTTTGGATTGTCTGTGTGAACCCAATGGCCAGAGTTACGAAGAAGATGAGTTGAAACCTTCCCTTCTGATACATTCCGTCTCTGGTTGGCAATTGTTTCAAGCCTCTTGGTTGTATCATGGTCCCATCGATCACTCTTTTCTGCAATCACAAAAGAAATCTCTGTCTCCTTCGGTGGATTCTCTAGTAAAGACCAGTACGAAGTCTCCCTACAATAGAGTATATGACGAGTATTCATATTGATAACGTAAATTTTGAGGAAGGTCATTATCTAAATAGTCATTGTTTCTTATGAGAGGCCAGAAACCTGTAAGACTTGAACATTTGGACAGCTCCGTCAAGGTTAAAGGCCCATGTCTCTGAGTCCCCGGATCTCTTGAGATTGCTGCCAATCCACTCGGATAATGATCTTGAAAACCCAAGTTCGACCATATGATCCACGAGCCACCTAGAATCACAAAGAAAATGTTTGAGTGGCACGTGGGTGGATCTATATACATCACAAGCTGAAAGAGCTAAAAGGAGCCACACTTGTAAGTGTAACACAATCATCTAGAAATGACCATATAAGAATACTCTTATTCTCACTTATCTACAGTATATGCATATGTGTGTCTACTTTACTGATAAAATGCCGAAAGAAAGCAAAAGCCTTGCATCCGCAACAAATGCTAAACGAGAGAGATGCGGATCTCAATTACTAAAATGCTTGTGAACATCAACCATAAAGGGAACTACTAAGCTTAAGCAAACAGTCGACTAGGTACACAAACACCAAGAACCACGGAAAGAATGAGACTTTACTTGCGGGAAGGGACTGGTGATGGTAAACTCTGCAGAGTCTTAAGAACTTTCTCTACTTCACCATCACTTTTTTCTGCCTTGACTTCCCCAGGGACAGAGTCTAACACCCATAGCTGCTCTGCAGCAAAGGGAGAAAACACCAAACAAACTTTGCAATGGTCATCATCATTATCACAGAAATCCGCAAATTAGACATCATACAAAATATAACAACAATGAGGTCATTGAACTTTGCATAAATCACATAAAGATTGATCTTTTCTCTAAAGTGATCCTTTTGATTGAGTAGGTAGAGTTTCGAGTACCTGTTTAGGAGGAGAAGCGGATTGACCATAATCACCACGAGCACAACTCTCCATGAACTGTAACGCCACTTTGCCTCCCAAGGAATGACCAATGACTACCTCCGGCCAGTTCCAACCATTTGCTTTTACCAAATCAGCTATATCCTTAGCGGAATTCACAAGATCATGAGGCGGATTAAGCCCTTCCACCTCCGCAGATTTCCCGTGGTTCCTAAGATCGACCAATCTCATCTTCCAATCTGGATAGCACAAACAACAATTTAATAGTTATATCAAACCAAAGATGAAGATACCGAGCAGAGAAAGAGACGCGTACCCCTAGCAGAGGAGACAGATAAAGACGAAGCGAGGGAGCGAGAAAACGATCGCCAGTTACGTCCGGAGCCGAGAAGGCCATGAAGGATGAGAGCTGTAGATTCATACTCTCGATCGTTGGAGGATTGGACCTCTTCATATGCTAGGGTTCGAAGGGATCTCGAACTCGTGAAGCACGAGGCGAACAGAGTCGGAGACTGACAAAGACGAGATTCCAACCGGTTTGTCAGAATTCTCGCCATCGAATCTTCCTCTCTAGCTTCGAGATTTACCGGCGAAGTGGCAAAATTAAAAACAAACACATTAACGCCGTTCGTCGACAATAAAAAGAAAAATTTAGTGACAGCTGTGGGATTTGAACCCACGCCCTTTCGGACCAGAGCCTAAATCTGGCGCCTTAGACCACTCGGCCAAACTGTCTTGTTGTTAGAAGGTTTTAATAAAATTATATAAGAATCCTAAGTAAGAGTAATCTAACCACGAATTTACAAATCCTCCAAAGTCCAACACACCAAGCTGCATATATTTAATAATATATATAACTAGAACACGGCGAAGCTACATATATATTGATTATATTGTAGTTGACGTTACATAACTATTTTTAATGTAGATGTCATAGCAAAACAAAAGAAACATTATTGTTTCAAAAGTCTAAAAACAAATTATTGAATGTAAGAGAATCAACTTGATGATCTTTAATTGCAAAACGGATAATGCGGTATGTCATTTATACTTATATAATCTGTATTGATTTCCGCATAAAGTGGGAATAAAATGTCCAAAGGAAGTGTTTGGACAGTTGATGAAGCAATTCACACATCAGAATTATTCATTTGTCTGAGATAAGAACAACATATAACCATATGATGAAATAATTAAGTACGTGAAGTTTTAAATATGCGACTTCGTTATCTTATACTCGTCAAGCCTATATGAACTTCATTTGGATTCAAATTCGATTTTATTAATAGTAACTTTATATGACCATTAATGATGAGTGCTTGAAACATAACAAGAGAAAGAAAGAAGTTAAATCTTCACTCTTCAGATCCGTAATGAATTAATGAGATTAAGATAACAAGAAAACAAATTGTAGTAAGGTTACCATTAAATTTCATTAAATAGCTTCACATGGGAAATAACTAATGCTGAGGTATTAGATTTTATGGAAGGTCAATGGTAGTATTTGACATTTTGTTAATTAATTATTTAATACATACTTTAAATTATTTTGTTTGTATTGTTTGTTATTTACAACATACTTCTAGCATTTTACATATTATTATAATCTTGTGAAACAAATTTCAAAATATGAAATAGGTCTCTTGCAAATTATCCCAATTTGGGCTTTCCCTGTTGTATAGTTGTCATAAAAGTTTTCAGTCTATAAATCTTTTAAAAGTTCGACGGTCTTCTTAATTGTGAAGCATTTAATACACGAGGTTCTAAGTCATTAACAGTTATATATCCCAGCTTTTTCTCCTTCCAGGTCTGTATTTTAGTTATTGGCCTCTTGTATTAAATTCTTCTTACTGTTACTCTTTCATTTTCTATTCATATATAATTACATCATCAATAATATGCTTAATGTTTCTATTAATCACGAGAAACGGAATTTATATGTTGGAGTACATTAAATTACATACGTTGTCAAAAACCAACACTCTTAGATCAGGGATTAGGAACCAAAGAATCAAGCGTTAAAGCTTTTTACAAATGATCGAGGAAATTGTTATCTATTTCAATTTTAATGAGAAAATACAAAATTACAAATTAAAGTCTCAAGATCGAGAATACAAAGAAAAAGAATCAATCTCTTAGTCTCTTGTTCTCCTCCCCAAGAACTGACTCTCTTCCCATTTTTCTTGCCCTTTTATAATCTTGTTATTCTGCTCGTTGCTCGGGAGTTCGTTTAACGTCTCTCTGGGTAATTTTTTTTTAATCGGTCTCTGCTCCGTCCTTTGCGGAAACCGGCTGCTCGGTTTAAGTTTTACTGGATCGGGACCTATTGAACTCGTAAGTCGATCCTTTCAGCTGGCCTATCAACTGCCGAATATGGGCTTTTATCGAATTTGGGGCTGATATCATAGATCTAAAAATACACTTCATTTTATCAAAAGAAAAAAAAACACTACATAGCATGCAGTCATAACTGGAACTATGAGCCATATCCTTTGTCACTTTTTAGTCATTAAGAAATTAGATTAGGTTCCATTGGTAATACCTTCAATTGCGAAAGATGACTAACTAAACTAATATCAGTGGTTCAACTGATATATTAATCATTGTTAAACCATTTACTAGTAAATTTTAAAACTAAAAACATTTTAAAATAAACAAAGTCATATTCTCTCTCCATTACATGATTACTTTATTAAACAAATATTAATTCTTAATCATGTTTAGCTCCTCTTCTTCCTTATTTATACACACACATTTACTATTTTTGAGAACCCAACTCAAACAAAACCAAACACAAGAATACAAGAAACCCTCTCGACGAGTCCGAAGTATCGAAATGAGAAACGAGAACGGAAAAGGAGGATTCAGAGTTGAGCCACAGGCGGAGTCTGTGGTTGCTAATCGGAGATTTGAAGAGAGATCACCATCAACGAGCGACACGTCATTATCATCATCATCATCGTTAAGGTCGTGCTTGTCGACAACGGAGGAAATGAAGGAAGAGGTTGCATCGTCGTTGGAAGAAGAAAAAGAGTTGCCGGAGATGGTGGTGGTTGGATGTCAAAGATGTCTGATTTATTCATTGGTCTTGAGGGAACGTCAACGTTGTCTTAAGTGCAAAAGTTATGATTTGATCAAGTTTGAATAGAGAGAATTTGCTGTTCTAAGTTATGGTTTCAAATTTGGACCTTTTGAGTTTGGATGATACATTGAATTTAATGTAAAGTCATCTACAATATATAAATATAATTATTTAAGAATTAATCTTTATTCTAAAAAGTGAAATTCACAGAGAGATATTTTCTGTTTTGTGGCCGTCCACGGTTCATTTTATTAAGTTATCCATTTTCTTGATCTTGATATGACTTAAGAGTGTTTTATATATAAAGGAAGAACAAACTTTAGAAGTTTCACACTTTTTTTTTTTTTTTTGATAAAGAGAAGTTCAACACTTTTGACCAAAATTCTATTCAATGTCCAAAAACAACCATTTATAATTCCGTTTATTTTTTAAATAACCTCTTTGTTAGAGGTGTACCTCATTCCGGACTCGGCCTATATGGTTTCGAAAGACCTATTAAGCACTTGACAGAATAATGTACTTATTTCCAACCATTAAACGACTTCGGCATGTGCCACAACGTCAAGACAATCGGCCTAAAGGTACAAGTCCTTGTACACGATCTCGGCTAATTAATGCGCATTTAATGCGTTGATGTAACTTCACCTAATTATTACCAAGGTATAGCCGCCCTGAAAACATTAAATATGACAAGTCCGATAATTCGGCGTACAATCCCTGAGGTAATAATTCTCTACTCTCGGGCCCACATGCTACGAGCACAGGTCAGCATGGGCACCTCGGCAGAGAGAAATACGAATCGAAAGCACCTTGTCTATAAAAAGAGACACTTGGGATGCTGAGCAGAGGATCTGATCGGCATTTTCTCTCTAAGAACTTTAGACTTTGAGCATCGTATTTGTCACTCTTAACGAGAATCCAACCCCATTCTTATAATCTTATTTATGTTCTAGTTAATAAAATATTGTGCTAATCCCACCACAAATAGTTGGCGCCATCTATGGGACAAAGATTACTCTCTACTCAAATGGCAAACACGATCAACCGAACCTCTCAAGTCGAAATGGGAAGTCAGACCAAACCTCTAGTGATTCCAACAAAGAACTCGCTGATGACGTCACAGCAACACGGCAATACACTAGGCAAAAAACCTACCACCGTCGAAGTAACAAGTCTTCCCACCCAACCTGCCCAAGAGGGTCCACGTCCAGCGGCGCACGTCCTTAACCCTACGACGAGCAGACCCGACCCGCTGCAACTAATCCTCGATCGAATGGAGCAAATGACAAAGAAACCTCTACACACCTTGAAATGCTAGTCACCGGTCATGCTACTTGTGAGGAACAAATAACTGGATTTCAGACCGTTCATACGCTTACTAGGTTAAATCGAATCCTGTTCGACGACTCACCTGCGCCTCAAGTCACACCAGTAACCCAGTCAACGTCGAGAGACTCCAAAAGCACCGCGCAGTTGCGGGCGCAAGAAGAAAGGAGATTTGAGGCCCTAGAATGGACTGTAGGAGGTTGGTCGTCAAGGTATCGATGCTAAAATTAGATGCCCGACGTACGAGGGAAGGACAAACCCAAGAAATTTCCTCACATCATTCACTATTGTTACGGAAGGACACATTTCTCCTGTCAAGAGCAAAACGCCGAATTATGCCAGTTATTCGTCGAACAGTTGGATAGAAACGCCTTGGGATGGTTTGCCAAGCTCAAACCGTACTCGATCGATAACTTTGATCAGCTAATCGACGCATTCTTAAAACATTACTCGATGTACATAACACAAAACACCTCTATCGCCGACGTACAAGCCGTCCAGCAAGGGCCCGATGAACCACTTTGTGCCTTCCTCGATAGGTTTTGGGACATAGCTGCTGGAGTATCAATAATATATGAAAGCAAGACCGAGCTGCTGAGAACTGCAATCTGGCAAGAGGACGAGTTCGTCAAGAGGGATCTAAAATGTGTAAGGCAACATCCCTTGAAGACGCAATGCATCGCATGCTCATGCACGCGGACGCCGAGGAAGAAAAAGCAGCAAGCGCACTAAGGTACGCCGTGCTAACGGGAAGGGCCGCGTACTGGAACCCCAATAATGCACACACAGAAAAATACGTAGAACCTCGACAGCACATGAACAAAGAGTACCGCAAGAAACAAACTACATTTATGATCGCAGAAGAAGAAGATTTAGAACCGACTGTGATCAGACCATCGAGCTGATGGCCGAGACGATGGAATAACAAGTGGCACCACCCTAGGAGTTAACAAGATGAGGCAATGTACTATGAGTTCTACTGAAGCGCGGCGCACTCCACGGCAAAGTGCAGAAATTTAAAAGCCTTCATGCTTGAGGGTTTTCAGTAGGGCATGGTTTCGGGCTCCAAGGAAGTAGCGGCCGCTGTGGCAACGACCTCAGCATGACCAAGGAACACATCCACAACCATAAAGCCGAATTCTTATTCGCACCCACAAAGCTGGGTTCTTACTCGCAATAATCTGAGTTCTTGCTCGCACCCACAAAGTCGAGTTCTTACTCGCAATAAGTCGAGTTCTTACTCACACCCACAAAGCTAAGTTCTTACTAGCAACCACGAACCCGAGTTCATACTTGCGATAAGCCGAGTCCCTAATCGCAAACCACAAACCCAAGTTCGTACTCGCATCAAGCCGAGTTCTCACTCAAAACTTTTGGAAAAAATGGCTAAGTCCCTCATACCCTCAAAGCCGAGTTCTTACTCGCAAGAAGCCAAGTTCTTACTCACAACCATAAAGCCGAGTTCTTACTCGCACCCACAAAGCTAAGTTCTTACTCGCAAACAAAAACCCGAGTTCATGCTTGCGATAAGCCGAGTCCTTAATCGCAAACCACAAACCCAAGTTCATACTCACAACCAGCCAAGTTCTCACTCACAACTTCATGAATAAATGGCTAAGTCCTTCATACCCTCAAAGCTGTGTTTGTACTCGCACAAAGTCGATTTCTTATTCACAACTCAAAAATTAACAAACAATCCTTAACATTATAGAAAACGTCATTAAGATAGTCAGGCTGGGTTCTTACAAAAAAAAAGAAAAAAAGAAGAAACAATATAATACAAGTACTAAAAAGGCCGAAGAATAAACTACTCGGTGGGGTTAACATCCACCGTCTCCACCACGTCCACCACCACAAGCTCCAAAGAAGGCATCACCTCGCCTGGAAGTTCCGCCGCAGCAACCGCGCTTGGTTCTAATGCACTCAGCCACAAAGACTTAACGTCTAAATCACCAGGTTGAAGATCGGTAGTAGTGTGGTCGGCCACTTTCTCCTCGTGCTTGCCCGCATCTTTGTTGACTTTTTCCACAATGGCCTGAGGAACAGCAATGCTGGAGTCGAGGATCGTCTTTATCGCATCTTGCGCGCCCACTACCTGGCCCCACATCATTAAAGGATCCTCGGCCTTATATAAATCTTTGATCACCCGACTGATCCTCTCAAAGCGCGTGACGAATTCTGCTTCCAAATGCGTGCGTCCACGTCGCTTCTCATCCTCGAGCTCTTGTTGAGCTTAGCAAAATTGTTTTACTTCTCTCTCCATCGTTTCCTCGAGCTTGGCACGTCAGGTAACTTTCTTGTTATACTGCGCTATCGTCTGGTCGTGGTCGTGCTCAGTTGCTTGAAGTTTTTCCTCAAGTGCTGACTCCTTTTTTATAATAGCCATCAGATCGGCATCAAGGTTGCGGACACCCTCTTGATTCATTGCCAACTCCCTTTCTGCCACCTCGGCGTGCGTTTTCATATCGGTAAAATTAGAGGCCATCTGCAAAAGCCGAGTTTACTCGCCCAAAGCATGCTTGTAGTTGGCTGTGATACGGTTGTAAACACCGCCCAACTGCAAACACACTTGTCAGCTGCTTGAAAACATCAAAGTGACATGAAAAAAATTAGTAAACTTACTTGGAAATAAAGAGAAGCGAACTTCTCATAATCTTCCTTGCATAGTAAGTGTGCAACACTCGGCAGCAGTGGAGACGGGACAACTATTTGAGTAAAGAGGTCCAGCACCGTCTCCATCTCTGTATAAAGGGGATTGTCCTCCGACCAGGCCATGTCCACGGCAAATCGGTGACTCAGAGTCACCTCGTTCCTTGCCCACTTCGATGTTTGGACATGTGAAGCCTCTTCTGGCTCCTTGCCTTTCCTCTTTCTGACCAACTCGACCTGGTCACCTTCAATCGCCTCACCGTTCGATCAGTCAGCATGCTCATCCCTGATTAGCTTTTCCTCAGGTGCGGCCAGTGCCTCGCGCTTAGCAGCGACGTCATCATCACCAAGGGCAGCACCCTCAGTCAGATCCATGACATCGGTAACATCGTGGTGCTCAACCATCTTGGTTGCCGGGGCCTGTTCATTTTTGCACACGACAACCTCTTGCCCAGATGTCGCGGTCTCTTCACCCTCGCGATTGGCAGCCAACTCTCCCTCAACCACTGGCCGAAGCTCGGTACTATACCTTTGCATAGTCAGGCAAAGTTTTGCTATTATCTCCTTGTTTGCTGCACCACGACCAAAAAGTACGATACAATTACAAAAAAAGGTCGCGTACTGCGTATAATCAGTGACTTATAAGTTTGTCAAAAATGGCCTTTGATATCTTTCCAAGATAACGGCAGAAGTGCTCTAATAAGTTCAAGGTCGCTATAAAAGGACTTCAAAGGAGTACAATCGTAAGCAACTGCAAAAATAACAAAAAGAAACGAGTTAGTTACACAAAAAATTAACAAAATACATTGCAAGGACCACCACCCACTGTCCTCGGTAGTACTATAGTTAGGATTCCACATCCTGTGGAGAAATGGGTGGCCGGGGTCGTATATCGACTCTGGACACAACTTCACATAGAAGTAACGCTCCTTATACTTGTGAAGCTTCGAGGTAAAGTCGGTCACAAAACTGCAACGCACTAACAGAGAACGTCCCGTCTCTGTCCTTACGGTGATTTATCTTTGTCAAGTACTAGAAGAGTAGGCACTTGACGTTGAAGCCTGCCACGTAACTTAGGAGCATAACAGCAACAACGTTCTGAACACCCGAGTTATGCAACTGGGAAATAGCAATACGGCGCCAAGCACAATACACAACGAGTAGCCGTGGAAGGGGAAACCATAATCCATAACGTCTGAACGCTTCTTCATGCACACAGATGAAATCTTTCGGAGGAGTCCATGACCTCTCATGTGGGCTTAGCGCCACCATAACTAATGAACTTTGGAAGCCGCAGTCCCTTCGCATCCTCTCGAGAGACGCATTCATACACGTAGACGGCAGATGAGCTAGCCCACTTAGCCAGGCGCGAAGATCATCCCATTTGCTTGAAGGAACCCCGTCTTCTTCTAGCGTCGTGTCCGATAAGGCCCAAATGGCGTCAGCAGCATGGACATGTGGAGGAAGCGCCGCCGACGAAGAACCAACTAAAATACCAGTAAGAGGGTGAGAAACTTCTCTCCCGCCAGCAGAAAGGCGGCTTGCAGAACTAGATGCAGAGGCAGAAGACTGGCGCCTAGGCGCGGGTCCGGTGACTTGTTCATAACCTCTAACTGAAGCAGCACCAAAACCACAATGACTCTCGATCTAGTCTGCACAACCACCGGAACGCTCGTCCCAGGCTGCATATAAAGCTACCAGAGACTAAATCTCCGTGGATGCTTCCACCGCATCCTCACAAACAGAAGAAGAACGAGAATCTGACTCACAATTCATGACTAAATCCAAAACTCGCGAACAAAACTTAGAAACTATCTAAAACCTAACCGACACGCAAACGAAGAACGAGCGACAAAGACGAAGAGAAACTTAATCACAAAATCGGACGAGAGAAGATTGAGCAGTAGAGAGAAAAAGCAGTACATGTTGAAGATTCTGAAGCGTTTTAAGGAAGAAGGGGAATAAAATAAATTTAATGCCACGAAGAAGAAATCGAACTGGCGCAGGTTAAAACGGCACCAATCATGTCACACGTCTCCCAAAGCAGTTACACACGCTATGAAGTCACGATTGAATCCACATGATAGTCGTTTGGAAACATGTGTAAGCAGTCACGCACCCGTGCAAAAACATAGCGTTTCCAATAAGCCAGTTATTACCCATGGGTGCGCATTAAATTACTGCGAGGACAACGAATTAGGGGGGACTACTGTTGGAGGTGGGCCTCATTCTAGACTCAGCCCATATGGCTTCGAAAGGCCCATTAAGCACTTGACTGAATAAAGTACTCATTCCCAACCATTAATGACCTTGGTATGTGCCACAACATCAAGACAGTCGGCCTAAAGGCACAAGTCCTCATACACGTCCTCGGCCAATCAATGCACATTTAATGCGCTGATGTAACGTCACCTAATCATGACCTAGGCATAGCCGCCCTAGATACATTAAATATGACAAGCCCGATAATTTGGCGTACAATCCCCGAGGTAATGATTCCCTACTCGAGCCCACATGCTACAATCACAGGTCAACATGGGCACCTTGGCAGAGGGAAATATGAATCGAAAGCACCTTGTTTATAAAAGGGGACACTTGGGATGCCGAACTTAAGAGAATGATTATGGCCCCGATTGGTAATTGCTTTCGTTGGTTTGAAAATCAAGAATCTTTGTAAGAGATTTATATTTAAATAATTATATTTTAGAGTTAAAAACAAATTAGAGTATGATTGGTTGAATTTAAATCTCTTACATAGATTTTTGTTTTTCAAAAAAAACGAAAACAATTGTCCATCGAGACCAATAACTCATAAAATTTAAATTAGTATATTGATGCCTAAACTCAAAGGAATGATTATAGCTCATAAAATTTAAAATTGGATATTTATAAGGTTTTGTAACATAACTTATAAATCCTAATAAACAATCTACTTATTAAGTTTAGTAAGATAACTTATAAATTAAAATAAATATACTATTTAGTAAGATTTTTTATTAAAGAATAAAAGTTTGGGATAAATTAAAGAGAATGTCATCAAAAATATCCTGAACATTTGCAAAATTACGAGAAATACCCTCACGTTTCACCTCATTAAAATTGCCCTTTTTTGGGGTTAAAAAGACAAAACTTCCCCTTGTTTTTGGAAAGAATGACACGATGTACATGTCCATTGATAGCAAATTAAATGTCATGTCAATATCTATGTCCATACGAACAATGATATTGTAAAAATCATGGGCATATGAGACATATGTCCATGTCCATTTAAATAAAATTGTACATGCCATGTCCATTTAAATAAAATTGTACATGTCCATGTAACATTGGTTGATTATGGACATCTAAGACATATTTCCATGTTTAGAAGTTGAAATTGTATTAGTCTATGTCTATTTAGTTCATTATCGTTTATAGGAATATGTCAATGTCTAGGTGGTATTTTTGATGATTTTGAAAAAAAACTACAAGAAATAAAAAGGTATAATAATTGGAGAGAGAAAACGTTCATGACATTTTTGATGATTATGAATAGTGACATGACATTTTTGATGATTTAGTTTGAAAATAGGACATTTTGAAAAATTTTCTCTAAATAAAATTGGTAGGAACAAAAATATCATTTTTTTTCTTAATTGGAATTTTCAAAAGTTGAGGAGTATCTTTTTTAACAAAATTGAGGAATGTTAAGAAATGTCATTTTTGACATGTCCCTTTTCAAAAAGTGTCCCTTCATACCTATTTATCTCTCCCAATTTCCAATGGAAAGTATATATTTTGAAAAGAGGTATGTCAAAAAGGGTATTTTTGAAATTTCCCCTAAAAATATGGTTGAAAAGATATTTTCGCAAAAGAGGATAGTGAAAGGTCATTATTATCAATTTCTCATAGATTAGTTTTTCTTGTCAATATTGGATCGACAAGGCCCAATACATACCCGAAAGCCCACCATTAAAATCTTTTTTTTAAGCTACCATAATGCAGCGGGTAGGAATCGAACCCTGGCGTCAAGTCGTTAGCTGGATCATCCTAACCGCCAGACTGAGAGCAACTTGGCATTTCTCATAGATTATTATACGATACCTTATATATATTATATATTTGTCTACTAATATCAAAGATTATTTGCAATGAATAAGTTATATTTATTGTTCGAGTCGGATCTAGCACAAGATGTTTTGATCCTTATCTTTTTTAAAATAATTTGAGGGAAAACGGGAAAGAAACTCTTAGGATTTGGAAGAGGGAAGTATGAAGTCAAAGATAATGCCGAGTTCGTATTATTGCTTAATGTGTGTCAAAACGAAGGTCCTTTTTTCGAAGCACCTTTGACTCTATTTATAGATTATAGAGGTGGTTTACAATCCTAAACAAATAAGGAAATAGTACAATATTTTTAGATCATAACAGACTGCCTAGATTTTAGGAAATTTTCCAAGTCAGAATAGGAAAATTTCCTTTTATTTGTTGATGATGTGTCTACCGAGTTCGCTCTTCTTTTTGATGTTTATCCGAGAAGGAGCTCTTCCGAGTTGTCATTTCTGTAACCGAGATGGAACTTCGATAATGGCGCCGAGTTCCACACTTAGCATTTTTCGAATGATTGTCTACAGTGGACCAAAGTAGGATCTCGGATCCACCTCCAACAATTGTCCCTTCCAGACTCAAAAAATGATGTTTAGGAATTTCTGAGTCGGTTGAGTTTCCTGCTTCTGCAATCTTCGGTCCACGTGTCAGATTTTGATTGGAGCGTTGAGCGGTTTGACCCGCTACTTACTGATTACAGTTTGACGTTGTTTCTACTGGTAAATCCCTCTATAAATACTGTGCTTTTTTACTTTTACCCTTCACTTGCTTCCACGATTAATTTTCTTAAACTTCTTCCTCCGAGTTAAATTCTTTTAATCTTCTTTGCTCCTTTCTCAAAAATGGGTATTGATGAGCTTAAAATCCCAGACATTGTAGACAATCTTAATGCTACTTTGGATAGGGATGACGTTCGCCGTTCTGGAAAACGTTGCTAGGGCCTTTGGTTCTTCTCCTGTCCCAATTCGGGACATCGTCGTGGTTGAGGCTGGGTTGAATGCCGGTCAATGTAGCTCTAGGCTAAGGTGCTTCTAGGGGAGGTTCCTCCAGTACGTCAAATCGGAGTAACAGAGGTTCTCCTAACTTCTGCTTACTTATAACCATGCTGATCCGAGACTGATTTTAGAGTCTTGGAGTGAGTGTGCTGATCTAATGCCTCAGATCAGAACTTCATTAGAGCTTTTTCCTCGCCTGGATCAGATGCAAAACCGGCAGGAATACGAGGATGTTGCATTTTTGCTCCTCAGGATTAGTTTTCTTTTCTCCGAGCTGAATCATCAAGAATTTATTTTTGGTTACTTTCTGATTTTATGCTTTTGTAGCTTATTGCCTGTCTGAATGGGATCTTGTTGGAGCGAGAAAGGTCCCATGCTACTCCGAAAGGAAATATCCAGAGTAGTTCTAATCTTGCTGATTGTCCAAGCCTTGAAGTAATGGAGGCCAAGTCCAAGCATTTTGCTACCGAGGAAGAAATTACTCGTCTAAAAGGCGAGTTGAAGGTAAAACGTGTAAACTTTTTTAAGTTGGTGGAGTAGAATGGATCTTTGACGGAGTCACTAAGCTGCGTTGATACAGATCGAAGTGAGGACTTCACGTCTGCAGAGAAAGCCAATGATAAAATGAATGCACTGGAGGTCGAGTTGAAATCCATGAAGGAAGATTTTGATTCCCGACTTCATCAGATCGTGATTTCGGAGAAGAAGAAAATTTTCCAAGGCCTTCATGATCAACTAACCGAGCGCTTTGACAGAATTGCTTCTCGGTTTAATGATCTGCAGACTAATCTTGGAACCAGGTTGTCGTATGCCCAGTATCTCGGGTCGGTGAATGCTCTTAAGCTGCTTTCTCGCCGAGGTTTTGTCATACCTTCAGTAGTGACGAGTTTGGTGACTACTGATTTGAACAAGTTCAAAGAACTTGTTAACAGGGAGTATCTGACGGTGTTGCATCCTGGAGACTTGGTCGTCCTGGAGTTCGAAATTGGCGAAGCTTCAAATGCTGAACGCTAAATTGGGAGTTAGAATTGCCAATTTGTCCCAACAATTTTTAGTTATATCTTTAATTGAATTCTCTCTTTCTTCTGAGTCGTCCTCTTTTGGCTCCTTGTAATCGAATTTCGACTTGTAAATTTCTTTCTGCATAATGGAAATTTAAAATATAAAGTCTATTGAATGAAGTGAAGTGTTGAAATCATAAAACTTTCTTTTCTCTCCCTTTTTTTGAAAAGTGATTGCGATAGTTTGAACAATAGTAAAGTATTATTCCGAGATTATTATAATTACGATAACCGAGTTCCCTTCTAAGTTTGAGAATTTAGATCCCGATTGTTAGAAGGAGAACATTTTGCTGTTTTGGCGTATGGAAGCTGAGATTTTAAGACTCAGGCTTTAAGTTTTGACCTCAGAATCATACTTTTTTTTTAGTTTTGGTGAAGAAGAAAAATTGACTTTGAAAGAAATAATGTTTCATTTCTCTTAATGGTATATATGTACAAAACTTATGTTTTGTTGTCATCGAGAATTTGATCTCGGTTATCTGTACAAAACCTTACGTTTTGTCGGCATTGAGAATTAGATATCGGTTTTTTGTACAAAACCTTGTGTTTTGTCGGCGTAGAGATTTAGATCTCGGTTTTTTGTACCAAAACCTTGCGTTTTGTCTTCATTGAGAATTAGATCTCGGTTATCTGTACAAAGGAAATCTCGGCTAAATGTGAGATAGATCTCGTATTTTGAGAATTTGATCTCGGCTTAAGAGAGGTCCTTAGACTTGGCTCTATTTTTAATGAGATTTTGAGATTTTAAGACTCAGATTGGATTGAGTAAGGTTTTAATAATTAAAAAGATGCGTGTGAGGTTCTAAGACTCGGTTTAGTTCGTGCGAGGTTTTAAGACTCGAATTGATTTGAGAGTAGGGTCTCGGCCTTCGAGATTTGAAGACTCGAATTGAATTGAGCGAGGTTTTAAGACTCAAAAAGATGCGTATGAGGTTTTAAGACACGGTTTGGTTTGTGCGAGGTTTCAAGATTTGAATTGATTTGAGAGTTGGGTCTCGGCCTTTGAGATTTTAAGACTCAAATTGAATTGAGCGAGGGTTTAAGACTCAAAAAGATGCATGTGAGGTTTTAAAACTCTGTTTGGTTTGTGCGAGGTTTTAAGTCTTGTCTTGAATTGAGAGTAGGGTCTCGACCTTTGCGGATTTAAGGGTTTTTTTATTTATTTTTGTTTTTTTGAAGTAAGGGTCTCGGATCCTTTTTTATTATTATTATTATTATTATTATTATTATTATTTTTTTACCAAGAATGGTCTTATAATATTTTTATAGATTTTTAACTGCACCCAAAGGTTACCTACTTACCCCGAAGGGATTGAGCCAAAACGTAGTTCTGATTACATATTAATTATTGTGTTTGCCTTTTAGTAGTAATAGCATTTGAGGTTGATAGAGTTCCAACTCCTTGGAATTATTGCTTCTTCCATCGTTACAATCTCGTAGACGCCGGGTTTGACCACTTTTGTGGTTATGTAAGGTCCTTTCCAATTATCATCGAGTTTCCCGGCATTCACTTTTGCCGTGTTTTGGAAAACTTTCCTGAGTACGAGATCACCGACTGCGAAATGTCTGCCTCGTACTTTCTTGTTGTAGTACTTTGCCGCTTATTGCTGATAGTTATGTACCCAAAGTAAGGCATTGTCTCGATGTTCTTCCAACTCATCGATATTTTTTGCCATTGCTTTATTGTTTGCTTCTTCGTTCTCGGGGGAATAGATGGGTGTCATTGCTTCCATTCCGTGCGAAAGTGAGAAAGGAGTTCGGCCAATTGATCGTCTTGGGGTAGTCTGATGTGACCATACTACTCCATCCAACTTGTCTGACCAATTCGCTTTCTTTTCTTGAAGTCTCTTTTTTATACCATCTAGGATCTATTTATTCATTTCTTGAGCTTGTCCATTGCCTTGAGGATTTCTCGGAGTTCATTTGCTAATGCGAATATTCCATCTGGCACAAAAATTTGAAAATTTGGCCGAGATGAATTGAGATCCATTGTATGTGATAATTTCGTATGGTAATCCATGTCGGTATATGATGTTCTTCCACACAAATTTGACTACATCCTTGTATTTGATTTGAGATGAGGCTTCAGCTTCCACCCACTTTAAGAAATAATTGGTCATAACGAGCGTAAAGCATTTTTCACGTGATGAAGGTAAATGGCAGACTATGTCCATTGCCCATCACATGAATGGATAAGGCATGATTGATGATGTCAGTTCTTCAGATGGAGGCATGGATTATGTGTGGATGTCGTTGGCATTTGTCACCCTTTACGACGTATTGTCTGCAGTCTTGTGCCATTGTGGGCCAAAAACACTCGAGAGTTCGTATCTTGTGTACAAGCAATCGTCCACTCGCATGATTTCCTCCTACTCCTTTTGAGTGTTTCATATTACTTTTGTTATCTTGTCGACATGAATACAAGCTAGTTGTCTTCCGTTTGTGCTTCGTCGGTAAAACTTTCCATCGACTTAACTATAGAATGCGCATTTTGCTTTGAGGCGTCTTGTTGTCCATCTATCTTTGGGGGCCTCGCCGTCGATGATATAAGCCAAGATCTCATCTCGCCAATCAATCTTAACTTCTTTGGACTATGATGCATCTGGGATCTCGATATTGAAGTCATCGTCGTTGTCAGTAATTACCGAGACAATAAAAAAGGCTCCTTTTGGTAGATAAATACTTGGTTTATCAATGCTTTCAACTAGGATGATTCTCCTTTGAACATGATCCGATATTGATGCCAAAGCTACTAATGCATCTGCCCTCGTGTTCTTCAATCTAGAAATTTTGTTTACTTTGAATCTTAAATCCTTAGTAAAGTCCTTTACGATTTTCAAGTGTGCTTCCATTCGTTCGTTCTTCGTGTCGTAGCCTTCGTTGACTTGATTGACAACTAGTTGTGAGTCGCATAAGCATTCGACTTCTGTTGCCCCGATTTCTTTTGTTAATATGATCCCGACAATTAAAACCTCATACATTGCGTCATTATTCGACGCTGGAAAAGCTAAGCGGAAAGATTGCTCTAAAGTGTCTCTGGTTGGAGTTTCAAGTCGGATTCCAACTTTGGAACCGTGTTGCAAGGATGATCCATCGACGTATAACTTCCAAATCTTTGGATTCTCGTACGACTTCAAAGGCTCTAGTTCGGGTGATAACTCTATTATGAAGTCGGCTAAGACTTGAGACTTCACGCTACTTCTTCCTTTGAACTCGATGTCGTACTCGCTGAGCTCGATTGCCCACTTTGTTAATCTTCTAGATTGATTTGGGCTGTGCAATATCGTCCACAATGTATGGTTTGTAAGTACGATAATCGTATAAGATTAGAAGTATGGACGCAACTTCCTTACCGATGTGAGAACTGCAAGTGCAAGCTTTTCTGTTATCTGATACTGAGATTCGGCTCTATCGAGCAACTTGCTTGTGTATAATATAGAATGTTGTATCCCTCTGTCTTCTCGGACTAAGACACTACTTACGGCTGAAGGTGAGACCACTATATAAAGATATAATGGCTTTCCATCTCCTGGTTTTGCAAATATTGTCGAAGTTGAAAAATATTCCTTTAACTCGAAAAATGCATTCTTGCATTCTTCATCCCATTCGAAGCTTTTGTTTCCTCTTAGTAGTTGGTAGAATGGGAGGTACTTGTCTATTGACCGAGATATGTATCTATTCAAAGCGGCAATTCATCCCGTCAACCTTTGGACTTCACGCTTGTTTTTCGGAGAAGGTAGTTCTTGGACCACCTTGATATGTATTAGGTTTGGTTCTATTCCTCTTTGTGTTACTATGTAACCGAGGAATTCTCTCGACGTGATGCCAGAGGTGCATTTTGCCGGGTTAATCTTCATGTGATACTCGTTCAGAATTCAAAAACACTGAGAAAGATGTTCAACATGAGGGCACTTCCATTGTTTGACTAGTATATCGTCGATGTGCACTTCCATTGTTTACCCGAGATGGTCGACAAACATCTTATTTACTAGCTACTGGTATGTAGCTCCAACGTTCTTCAAGCCGAATGGCATAACCTTGTAGCAATACATTCCTCGTTCTGTAATGAATGAGGTGTTCTCCATGTCGTCGGGGTGCATTCAGATTTGGTTATATCCCGAAAAAGCATCCATGAAAGATAATAACTCCTTTCTGGCTGTTGCTTTGACGATTTGGTCGATACTCGGCAAAAGAAAACTATCCTTCAGACATGCTTTATTGAGGTCGGTAAAGTTGACGTAGACCCTCCATTTTCCGTTTTTCTTCGGGACTATGACTGGGTTAGCTAACCGTTCAAGATATTGTACTTCGACAATTGACCCGAGTTCGGTTAACGTTTTGACTTTGTTAATGACGGCTTGAGTTCTCTCTCGTCCAAGTTTACGCCTTTTTCTTCTTGATTGGCTTGTAAGTCAGATCGACATTAAGCTTATGACTTGCGATTTTGTGCTCAATCCTTGGCATGTTTTGCGCTGTCCATGCAAATGCCGTTATATTCTGCTTAAGTAGTTGGATTAACTTTTCCCAGATTGGTTTTCTTAGATTAATCCCGATGTTGACGCATCTTGCTGAGTCGGTGAGATCAATGTTGACGAGTTCAACAGTTGATTAATCTGGCTTCTCAGGAAGTAGTGGCTCTGAGATTCCCTTTTTGCTTATCATAGTCGTGACCATACATGATTTATTCCAGAGTTTTAACTTGTCAATGAAATATGTGCGCGAAACTCTTTGATCTCCTCGAAGTGTATAGACTCCTTGATCTGTTGGAATTTTCACACATTGATGGTAACTTGACAAGATTGCCTTCATAGCATGTATCCACGGAGTTCCCAAGATCATGTGGTACATCAGTGGTTTGTCTGCAACTAGGTGTTTGAACCACCTCGTAATTCCTGCAACTCGGATATCAATTTTAACTGTTCTGATAACATGTATGGAGTTTCCATCAAACGTGGTTAACGTTTTATCGACCGTCTTGATTCCTAGATCCGGTAGTGCTATCTTGTCTAGCGTCTTTTTGAATATTAAGTCGACCAAACTTCTAGTGTTGATAAGTATTATCTAAATATCACAATCCGCGACTCTGAGTTTGATGAATAGTGAATCATTATGGGGAAAACATACTCTTTCGACTTCTTTCGCGGTAAACGTTATGTCGGAATCCACCGACTTTAAAGTTTCGAGTTTGTCGGGTAAGCTGAAGTTGACTGCGGCTACAACTTTCCACTCGTACTTCTTCATTAATCGCACCATATCATTACAGGATTGCAATCCTCGTATAATGAAATTTATTTCGACTCGAGGGGATTTGAAGCCGGATTCCTCTTCTACAAGTTTGGCATGCTTTGAACTACCAACTATTGTGCCTTCCGGGTTGGCTGCTTTGAATGCTGCATCTCACATCTCGGCTTCCTTCGTTTTCTGTGCCTTGAACTTCTCGATTTCTTCCTGTGAGATAGTCAACTCACTTTAAGAGTACTTCTTGGCTAGTAATTCCTGAATCTCCTTGCACTTTAAAGTCGAATGACCATTCCGATTATGGTGAGCACAATACTCGTTGCGATTATAAGTATTGTTCCATGGTTTTCTTCCAATTGGAATATTGGCTTCTCTGACTTGGAAAGCTGTTGCGGGGTTGGTTCTTCCCCTGTTATGTTGTCTCGGCTCTTGGTACTCTTCTTTTGATTCCTTGACTCTGGAATAACGTTGAGTCTTTTGACTCCTCGAGAGGATTCGTTTTTCCTCTAAGTACTCAGCGTGTCTCGCGGCTCTGCATAGAATGTCTGAGATGGTCAGAGGCCGATTTACGTGAAGGGTCTAGCAGCAAAGCCTCATTGTTCATAATTCTAATTCTCAGGGGTTCGATGGCGGCGCCATCGATCACTTTTGCTTTGGTCATGATCTTCCTGTATCGTCCGAGATATGACTTCAGAGACTCGTCTGCTTGTTGCCTCAAAGATCTCAACTCGGCAGTTGAGGTATCTTGGTTCACGAATATAGTGAATTGTTTCATGAATAACTTGGCAAGTTGGTTGAATCCTTCGATGGATTCGGCTGGTATTTTGGTGAACCAGGCTAGTGCATCTCCAGTTAAGTTCTTAGTAAAGAGTTGGTAGTATAATGCCTCTTCTTCATGCGTCTGGTAGTTGACACTCCTCATCATGACGTTGAAGGCAATCATGAATTTCAGAGGATCAAAGGTCCCACCATAAAGAGGGCATCTTGCTTTTAAGCTTCGATTGACCGAGACTCTCCTTAGTTTCGGTGAGAACGACAAGTTCCGAGTTTGAGCAAGTATTCTCCCAATCTAGGGTGCAGCATGGTTGCTTGATGAAACAACGACTTTATGTCATCTATCATCCGTAAGACGGGGGCAGCGTCTAGTGTTACTGGTATTGTCGGATTTTGCTGAGTTGGGAGTTGTGCATGTCCCAAAGTAGCATTCGGCACCGAAACAGATGTATCTCCGAATAGATTTTGTTGCATACTTGCTTCTTCGTGGGAGTAAAATTGTTCCCACACGTTACTATGCGTACCTCAATCCGCTCAAAACGCTCTGAGTTTTTTCGATTAGCGGACTCTTGTTGCCTTTTCAAATTTCGCAACAATGTTTCTAGAGTCGGTGGCTGGATTGGTGGATTGAGAAGCTGTTCAGCTAACTCTAGCTGAGTTTGTATTGGATTATGAATTGATCAAATAGCTGGATCAGTTTGCTCGGGAAGCGGCTCCAAAGCCCTCCCATCTCGTGATTTGTTGACGAGATCGCTAGAAGACATTGTTGTTGACTTGGCGATTTCCTACTGCCTTGTAAAGAAGTTTATTCGATGTTCCCCATAGACGGTGCCAACTATGCGAGTCGGATCTACCACAATCCTAAAAAAATAAGGAAATACTACAAATTTTTTAGATCATAACAGACTGCCTAGATTTTAGGAAATTTTCCAAGTCGGAATAGTAAAATTTCCAAGTCGGAATAGAAAAATTTCCATTTCTTTGTTGATGATGTGTCTTCCGAGTTCGCTCTTCTATCTAATGTTTATACGAGAAGGAGCTCTTCCGAGTTGTCATTTATGCAACCGAGATGGAATTTCGATAATAGTGCCGAGTTCCACACTTAGCATTTTTTGGATGATTGTCTATAGTGAACCGAAATAGGATATCGGATCCACCTCCAACATTTATTATCTAATATAATGGATAATAGATATTTTTTAATAACTTTAGTATTAAATTGTATTTTTTTTAATATAATAAGGTTAAACTTTGGTTTTAAAACTTCTAATTTTATATTTTTATGAAAACAAGAAAAATAATAGTAAAATTTTAAAAAGAAAAATGTAAATTCTTAGTGAACCGAGTTTTAATATTGATCCGGATCACCGGTTTTATCGGGTTTTTACTGGTTTTACGGGTTTACCTTAAATTCGGATTTTAATTCCACTTGGACTGGTTTTAGTAGCAAGTCACGATTCAATTGGTTGGACCAATCGGTTCGATCTAGTTTTCAAAGTAGTGAGTACAAATTATATTAAATTTCATTGATAATATAAAATTATATTTGTCAAAGTTATACATTATAGCACAAATATTTAAGATATATTTAATAGGGTTCTTTTCAAAAATACCTCGACTTATAAACTCTTACAAAACTACTTCTACACATCTGACTTTCAACCCTAGCCCTCTAGTTCAATCGAAAAAGACAATATTGCTCTTACCATAATTTGGACTCTATGATTCACCATTTCTTTCTTCCTTCGATTTCTCTTGGCGTTTTTTTATGTTTGGAGCAAAAATTCTCAGATTTTCTTACGAGTTTTCTAATCGCTAAACGAATCTGTGAGCAACACTAACAATGAAATCTTCAAATTGCAGACTTAAATTCGAATTCGCGGAAGCAAGATTAAGAAGAAACAGAGATTAAGAAGAAGAAATTCGTGAGAGATCAAAGGAAGAAGAAGAAGAAGCACAAAAGAATTATAGAGTTCCCCAGAAAAATGGGTACATCTCTCTTCGGATGATGAATCTGGAATACACTATTCTCACTATATTGTTCTTCTGTTACAACAATGGAGGATCAACTTCATACAACGATGAAGATGAACTATATATACAAAGAGAAGAACTCTTGTCTGTTATTTGCAAATAACAGATTCTTAATGGGTTTCAAAATTACTCAGCCCATTAAGTGAGAAAGCCAACTTTGAGACAGGCTTAAAAGATCACAAACTCGGATCAGCCCATTTAATGTCTCCAAGCTCATTATTAGAACTCATCTTCACAGAATCTTCTATAAGACCATCTCCACTAGAGTCTCTAGATGGTTTTTTAGTAGGTTTCTTAAAGAATTAAATACAAAATTTAATTGAAAACAATTTAATGAAAGAAGAAACGTATCTTAAATTAGACACGTTGGAACCCAAAACTTAAATAAGAGACGCCTTGTTGGTCAATTGTGATTGGCCGAAATTAAAAAAAAAAAATGGTTGAAGGAGAGGCGGAGACGACGATGAGCAGACCTTTTCTTTTTTCTTCTTCTTCTCCTTCCTTTGCCTCACCGGTCGTCTTCCTCTTCCTCTTCTTCTTCTCCTTCCTTTGCCTCACCGATCGTCTTTTTTTTTTTTCTTCTTCTCCTTCCTTTGCCTCACCGAAATCTACAGGGTTGAGAATCCGTCTTTCTCTTTCTCCGGCTTCGTTGACCTCGTTTCTCTTTCTCCTTACTGGTTTTTCGAGGACAAAGCCCAAGCCAGGCTTCGTCTCGCCGCCGTTGTTCCGTCGGAGGAATGGTGGGACCGAAGTAGT
>OVAX01001257.1:0-49680 GCA_900406405.1 Lepidium africanum | reverse complement strand
AACCTCACTCTCTGGACTTCTGACATGCAGGTATAATACTTTGAAGACCCCCTTTTAAGCCTGTTTTGTTTCGTGATTTCTGAAACCATTAACCTGATTAAGCCCATCAAGTAAGACTATAATTTCTAGATCAAACGGTTTAGTTCTATAATTTGATGCATTCTTCTGGTTTATAATCTTAAAGTTTGTCAAATGTGTTTGTGGGATCATGTTTAAGCCTGTGTTGTTAATTGATTTTTGAACGACTTGATTTGGCAATCGAAAATTTTTACTTAACATTATGATGAATTTCCTTTGTACTTGATTCTTCTGGTGTAATTTTGGTGTAAATGTTTTTTGAAACCATGAGCCTTACTATTAAGCCTGTGTTGTCAAATGGTTTAGTTATTGTTGCATTCCTCCGTTCTTTATTCTTATTTGGTTTGCTTCTGATTTTTGATGATATTTGTGGTTAATCAGGATGACAATGACGACATCAAAGAAACATCGGACGCACCAAAACCTGCTGAAGAAGAAAAGCAACAATCCTAAGCCTTGCTCTGCGACGTTGTTCTTATTTCAGTACCTAAGAACTTCTCCATTAATATGTTTTTCTCTTGGAGAAGTTTCTTCTGTGTTTGGTTTTCGATTTTTTCTTTCGATATCCCAAAGCTTTCCAAGGCCAACTAATTATTGTCTTTGTTTTCTTTGTCGTGGATTCTACTGAATTCCTCTTATTTATCTTTAATCTGTCTTCGTGATTTGACTTCATCTTCTGTTTCTTTGCTTGTAATGGATTCAACTTCGTATGTCAAGAAAAAAATTCCTAGATTTATTTCACCAACCAATTGCTGAATGAGTTTCAAGTTTTGCGCAGGTAATCAGCAAAAGAAATTTCTATTGCATTCGCTTATAGGCTTATAGATTGAGTTAGCTTAGATCGATCCGCTCGATCCGATGTGTATGCTTCAAAAGTTGATTTGTTGTCCTGGGCAACTTGGCTTTGTGAATGCTGTTTATCTGATCAACCTGCAAACATGTTCAGAAATCAAACATGAGCTTCAGTTTAAAGTAGATGAATATATGTTATCAAAGCAAACTAAAAAACAAGGGTGATTGAGTTTTTTTTTTCTTATTTGTTTTCAAACAATTGGGTCGAGGTAAAAGCGATCTAAACTTAAATTCTACTCCTTAACAATCGTTTTAATCTTTCAAGTGTAACAGGGGGAGATTAAATTTCTGATATCTAGTTAGATAATTTTAACCATGAGATGAACTGAGCAGGTGATGAGTTTTCTAGTATTTAACAAAATTTTAACAATAATATCAAGAAATATTAATTGATATAGAGGGTTGCAATTGACCATCTTGCTTATATGTTGTGAAGATGCTAAAAGATTTGTCATATCTTTTAAACAGAAGTTATCATATAAACAGAAGACATTTATGCGGAGCAAAGGCCCATTAACACCGAGCTAGCTCTATTTCTTGGCCTTAGCCTTGTCCTATTGCAGACACTTTCGTCATTACTACGTCGTTGAAGTACATATATAGAAACCAAACCACTTAGCTTGCATGTAACCGTTTACCCTTCTCGGCGGCACGTGGATCCCACGTGCTTCATATATAGTCTCATCTCGTGGCATATGAACGTCGTGTAAATTCAACGAAAGCATACTACTAGTTGCACACAAGAAAATAAAAATAAAAATAGCATACTACTTATATTTATCTTTGTTGGCATGAAGTAGGTCCTAGCATGAAGAAGCAATCTTCATACTAAAAAATACACTAATATATACAAGAAATACATATATATATAGTCTTAAAATTTGTTTTTAATTAGATATCAACAAAATTTAATTCATAACTTAAATGTTAAAAGGTAGAATTATACGAATTATTTGAGACATTTACCTATTTAATAAACAAATCTTATTAGATAAAATTTTTTATTTCTCTAATAAAAGCACAATGAAATTGTTTAAGAAAAACTTGAATTATACTCAACACAAGCCAAAACGTATGATAAAAAAAATTTGAGGTAATTGAGTCGTCAGATGGGAAGTTGGTACTCATGGTTTCAGATTATTTTCTTATAAAATGGCACGAACTATTGAAGTTTCAAAACCACACTCTCGGACCAAAACTCTACTTCTCTAATCTATCTTTGATATTATTATAAGCCACAAAAAAAATGGACGAGGATACAGTGAGCTTGCAAGCAATGAATATCACTAATACTCTGGCTTTCCCAATGGTTTTTGGTAATACCATGTCTTGATAGCTCGGCCCAATAAACTCGTTTGGCCCACAATTTATAAAGGGTCATCCGTTGGACCGCTAGCTAAGGCCAAGAGCAGTTGCATCACACCACGAGGTGTTGGTGGAGCCGGAAAATTAGGGCGTAAGCTATTAGCAAAGCCCGGAAAAGAAGGAAGAAAAGACGCAACTGCGAGAAGGGGAAAGAGGATTATAAAAGGCAAGGCGAAAGAGGAAGAAAGACACACAAAAAAAATCCTAGGAGACTTGAGAGAATTCATGAGAGGATTGAGAGAGTATTGTAAAGAGAGCTGCTTTGTAAAGTTAATCCGATCAATAAAGAATTCGTTGTCTCATATTTTACATCGGTTAGCTCACAAATCAAATTTGATATCTAGTTGATTGATTTAGCATCATCAATTTGGCGCCCACCGTGGGGCATTCTGAGGAAGGATCAGATCCCACCCGCGACAAACGAGGTAAAGTATGAGAGAGACGGACCCAGACGATCCAGACCCCTCTGGATCTCCGAATCCCCAAGGGGACCTAGTCCCCGAACCAATTCAAAACGAGTCAACCAGCTCGGTAACACATCCCACTGCTACAGAGTAGGAAACACTTGTGACGTATCAACGTCAAAACCGCCGTATCGCGGATCTGACTGAAAGCGTCATAACCTTAATAGAACAAAATTGCCAAGATTTGGTGAGAAATCAGGAGCTCATGGCTCAATTTGATCACCGAGAGCAAGAGCTCCGGCAGCAAATAACCCAACTGCAGAGGGTACTGCCGGGTAACCCAAATCAAGGAGTCGATTCTTCTATTGAAGTGAGATCGCCCGTTGAAGGGTCTCCTCGGAGTATCCTAAGGACCACTCCCCCTTCTTCCCTGTCACGGTATAGGGTAACGTGGTCAGACCCACTAGAATCAGGGTCTCAAGTGCAGAACGCTGGCACAACTCCCTCTGACAACTCTGGGCAAAATCAACCTCGGGAAGTGCCAAACCCAAACGCTGATAGCTTGGCCCGTTAGAGGGTGGAGACACAAGTTCGACCCGTAGATCGGACAACCCCAAATGACGAAGAAATTCGCAGAATGAGGCAACAACTAGCTCACGCAGGAGAGCAATCCCCGCTCCTTAGGTCGGGAACCTTACTAGGACCTCATCTTCGAGCTCCTGGACCCGCTCAAGTAAACGATGCCGATGTCAATGAGCTCCGCGAAATGGTGCTTCATAACCTAGTCCACAGGGAATATGTGGAAGCCATACCGGCGGATGAGCTCTCGCGTTAATAATCAAACATCAAGGCTATTATTGGCCAATGATGTTGAGTGACATCAACAAATACTCCCAGAGGTGCAAGAAATGTCAAAAGCATGCCCCTGCAATTCATGTCCCAAGCGAAGAGCTCATGACAACCCTAATTCCATGCCCCTTCATGAGATGGGCCATCGATGTGATAGGTCCATTCGAACCCTCAAGAAGGCAAAAACTTCGATTCGTTTTGGTCGTAACAGATTATTTTACAAAGTGGGTAGAAGCAGAAGCATACCAACAGATAACAAGAAACCAAGTAAGGGATTTCTTGTGGAAAAATGTAATCTGCAGGTACGGGCTACCCGCGGAAATCATAACGGGACAAATCTAACTTCCCAACCAGTACGAGCTCTATGCGAAACTTGGCATATACGCCTCAACATGTCGACACCGAGATACCCGCAAGGGAACATACTTGCCGAAGCAATAAACAAGACAATACTAAACAACCTCAAGAAGAGGCTAACGGCTAAAAAATCTCAGTGGTCGAGTGAGCTAAATGGCGTACTTTGGGATTACCGAACCACGCCAAAAAGAGAAACTCATGAAACACCTTTTTCCCTAGCATACGGAATTGAAGATATGGTCCCAACTGAAGTTTTGGTGCCAAGCTTCAGTGAGAGCTTTCTCCTAAAAACAGCGATCAGAACAAACAGTTCGCCACTGATAACATAGATCTTATTGACGAAAGAAGGGATCAGGTAATGAAAATTACCAACAAACAATAGCCCGATTTTACAATTCGAGAACCAAACCCCATAGGTTCAAGTCGGGAGATCTCGTGCTAAGGAAAGTATTCCAAAACACGCGGGAACTCAATACTGGGAAACTAGGCGCCACTTGGGAAGGACCTTACATCATCGACGAGGTCATAGCAAGTGGTGTATACAGGGTAAAAGATGCTGAACCGGAAAGGCAGAATTAAGACCATGGAAGATGATGAACTTGAAAAAGTTTTACGCTTAACTTATGGCAAAACCACTGAACTACGAAAGGCTTGATCCTCATAGAGGTACGTAGGCAATCTGACTTAGTCGGACCCAGCCACCAAAAATAATAAAAACAACAACCAACACGAGCTTAAAGCCTTAGACGCACTAAGAAAAAGGTATGGTCAGAAAATGAAAGTGTGAACCCAACATGACATAAAACAAAGACAATATAAACAAACGTGGTTTTAACAAACCGCAAAATAGAGAAGGGTTAAGAGTTTACAACAAGCTGGAATAAAGGGCAAAGTTAGGAGTTTTCGAAGAACTCAAAAAAAAAAAATCAACAACTTAACAAGCAAAGGAGAATAAAGTCATACGCCAGCAAGAGGCGGATCAGTCTCTTGAGCTCCCATCTCCGTGGCGACCCCATCTTGAGTAATGCCATCTTCAGCAGTCTCCACTCCCGCAGTAGCCACTACAACCACCTCATCTTGATTAGTGGGTTGGACCTCAATGTTGGTAACCCCTAATTCATGCAGGGCGGTCTGAAGCGGGCGCTCAACCCCATCAGAGCGAGACGCACCATCGTAAGAGGACGGGAGAGGCGGATAGTTAAGGTCCCCTACGACCAAATCAGGCTCCTCAATATAGCTCACCTGAATAGCATCTTGCCCTGCAGAGACGCCAACTCAGCTCTCAGTGACTCCTGACTCGCGAACTTCCGGCAAGGATGCGCTGTCCAAACCTTAGATCAACATCAAGCTCACGAAACCAACAAATAGTCTCCCAATCCGTCTGTTTCCTATCCTATCGAGCTTTGATCCCCTCGATTAGCCGTCGGTAAGCAGAGTCCAGCTGGCGGGATGAAGCGTCAACTTCCAGATGCTTCTGGCGCTTCAGCTCGCGAAGCTCAGCTTCAACCACAGCCAGACGGTGCTCCACCTTGAGCTTCTCCATGCCAACCCTAGAACCCTCGTTCTCCAGTTGAGAATTCTTCGACCAAACCTCCTCCTTTTCAACTCGGAGTTGATTGCAGTTCAGTTGGAGACCAGCGAGTTGAGCCTTAAGCATATCTAAGGACTCCTTCAGGGCGGTGTCACGCAAGCGGCTCTCCCAGAAACTACAAGCCTTCACAGCATCGTAAAGGCACTAAAAAACAAAAAAAAAAGAGCGAAATAGGAGTCAATAGTAATAACATACCCAATAACACAAAGCTACAATTTAATAGCAAAATAAACAGCAAAGAAAGCATGGCAGTCAGGACGAACAAAGGAAACTAACCCGAGAATAGGAATGCATGAGGTTCATGAAGAGCTCTCTTCCCTGCATATTGCTCGGAAGAACCCACAAGGCCTCTAGATCTCGGAAGCCACTGAAAAAGTTCATCGCCTCCTCCGGAATATTAAGGAGCGTGCCGTAATCAACCCCAGTCCAAGGAGAGGCTGAGGATAGAGGGTTGCGACTCCCCGAAGCGGCGAGTTGACAGGAGCCCGAAGGTATAGGAGCTCGGGAAGGAGACACCCTAAAAATGGGAGTAAGCACGGCAGTGGCAAAAGTCCCCTTCTTGGCTGAAACGGGATTGGAACTGTATTAATTCTAGTCACTTCCAAGTATCCTCATAATTTCGACTTAGCTCAGGTTTTAGCACATGCACCTTTTTATCCAGGTACAAAATTCACTACTTCGCATATTTGTTTTTGTTAAACAACTACTTCAATATTTTCTAAGTTTAATATTTATAACTTGTGTTAAATCTACTTTGTCTTTTTGATTTTTGAGAAAATACTGAAAAATATATCCGAGTGTTTGTGGTCAAGTGGTAAGGGATGGATTCAGGCGGTACACACATTACATGTTCGATTCTCCAACACTTGAAACTAAATAACAATTATTTTGGACACCTTTCTACAGATATGTGCCCATGTTTTCGGTCTAATTGAATACTTGGAAAGGAGATCTATCCGTAGACTGCACTTTTCCCAGGAGAATAATCCAGACCCCTCCCATAAGGTTTGAGAACTCCTAAGTTATCCAACAAAAAAAATACTAAACAATATTTATTAATTTTTGAAACTAACTGGAAAAATTATGAACTTTTATTTTGACGTATTAAATTTTTATTTGTTGATTTTTCTTGTTTTAATCCCTAAGAAAATACTTTCTTCGTCCCAAATTATAAAATTTTCTACCTAAAAACAGACTTATATATTTAGAAAATTTAATAATCAATTTCAAAATCATTCAATAATTTAATTTATTATAGTTTACCAATCATAAGAAAATTACAATAGTCACAAAATATAAAAATATATTAAATTGTATATTCAAATATACTGAACAATGATTTTTATCTAACTATTTTCCGAAATTGAGATTTTTCTGATATTTTTTATCATTATTTTGTTTTGATTAATAGGTATTGAACATGTTTCTGGAGATATGTTTATAGAAATCCCCAAATGAGAAGCTATGTTTATGAAAGTAAGTTTATAAAATATATTAATAAATAAATTTATATTTTTGTGGTAAATTGAGTTTATCAACTTCAGTATGAAATGGTTAAATAATTGACAGTGGATACTACATAATTGAACAGACGAGCAATGTGTAACGATTCTGAAAAAGAAAAAGTGATCATTGTAGAAATGGTTACACCGATTGAACCAGAAGGTGACGACTTGACCTCAAACGTTGTGTTGGGAATGGACTTGTTGATGTTAACACATTGCGGTGGTGGCAAAGAGAGATCTCTTTTGCAGTTCTAGAATTTAGCATTTGCTTCTGGTTTTCTTCGATGTGAAATCATTTGCCATGTGTATTCCTTCTCTGTTATCGAACTTCACAAATAAGATTTTGTTTTGTTTTGTTTTGTTAACATTGGATCACAACTGGCTGCCTCATAAGCCAAGTTCCTTCATAATGTATGCAATGAAACTCGATCTTAGGATGTGCAAGTGCGCCTACCTTTAGTGGACTTACCACCTATCACTAGACTAAAAGCCACCTGCAATAAGATTTAAAATTTACAAGAATAAATAATGATATGTTCTAACCAAAAATAAAATTACATAAAAATAATGATATGTTTGGTGTATGTGAAATTAAAGGCTTAATTTATATTTTATGCTATATATATTTGATATTGTATTTATATTAGGTATGTTAATGTTTTCATAGATTTTCTTACAATTTTTTCAACAAATTTCATTGATGTGTTCGGTTTAGTTTTTTTTTTTTTTTGGTCAACTGAATAATGCATTACTAACTCACCAGAAAGGTGATAAGTCTACAAAGTTCAAACCATTAGTAGTCTCCGTTACATTTTGAGCTAGAGAATCTACTTTATGGTTCCGAATGCGAGGAATTACATTAAGAGAAAAAGATCTAAAAAGACATCTCAACCTTGTAAAATCCTCATGGTAGGATCTGAAAGCCGAAGAATATCCCTGGGATCGATATTTTTGTTTTAAAAACAATGTTCATTACGAGCTTTCTATATGTGCCACATGATCCATGGAAAGTTCTTAATTGTTTCATAATCTGGGATGCGCCAGAATATATGGTCTAGATTATACCAGATTGATTTTCCTGGAAACACATCTAATGTAGAAGGAATACTTGAGAGTGCCCAAGTTTGAAGCGCTGGAGGCACTCAAAAAGAGCATGATTTATTGTCTCTTCATCGAATTTGCTTAGATTACACTGAGTATCACAATTTATACCCTGATGTCTCAAATTAGCTTTCACTGCCGTACATCCAGACAATACCTGCTATACGTAATGTTTAATTTTGGAAAGACAGTCCAATTTTCACACATGAGATTGTAGTGCTTGAAAAGTTGGACCAGCAGTTTCAACCAGTAATAATGAATGTGCCTCTTCAGTTTGATATCCGGATTTCACCGTATATCTACCCGTTTTAGTAAAATGCCAACCCTAGTTAGTCCGGTCTAATACTTCTTTGAATGGATATTCCTAAGAAAAGTACAACATCAAACGGGTCAAGAAACTGTCGTAATAACGCCTGTCTCCAAGACTGTGTATTTGAATCAATAAATTGGTCTACAGTGAGATCAGAGTAAATGTTAGGTCATATCCATACTGCTGGGGGTGGAATAATATATGGAATCCATGGGTCTTTCCAAACAGCAATTGATTTGCCATCACCAATTTTACGGATCATACCCTTATTAACTAATGAGCGAGCCGAAGAGGCTTCTCCAACCATATGATGGGGATGATGTATTGATTGGATCCATAGGGCAATTGTTCTTATAATATCTACCTTTCAGTACTCTAGCAAATAATGATTATGGGTAGTCTAATAATCTCCACATTTGTTTAGCCAAAAGAGCCGTATTAAATTCCTCTAATGCACAAAAACCTAAACCACCTTCTTGTTTAGGTTTACATAATTTCCTCCATTTCTTCCAATGAACTCCTTTAGCAGTTTTTAGGTTAGTCCACCAAAAAATTGCTATAACAGCATTCAAATTCCTAATTATCGACTTTGGAAGTCTAAAGCAGGACATAACATATGTTGGTAACGCTGTGAGAACAGATTTGATTATGACTTCCTTTCCTCTTTTAGAAAGGAATTTAGACGTCCAACTATTAATCCATTCTAATAATTTTTCGCAAACAAAGGCAAAAGCTTTAGTTTTTGCTCCCCCAATACTTTCTGGTAGACCCAAATAAATACCCATGCCTCCTATTTGGTTAATGTTCAAAATTTGGTGTATCTCTCTTTTACCCATTTAGGGGAAAGAGTGACCGAATTGAATTAATGATTTGTCAAAATTGATCGGTTGCCCATACACCCTCTTGTAGTCTTTCAGAATGTGAAGAATATGTTGAGTCTCTTCCTGACTTGCTTTACAGAAAAAACGTTATCATTAGCAAATAGTAAATGAGAAATTGTCGGACTCTCTCGAACAATAGAAATTCCAGAAATTAGTTTGTCTTGTTCAGTTTAGTTTAGAAGCCAATTTTACTATTTATGCTTCTTATTTATAGATTTTGCTAAAATTAGAAAAATGGTTATCTTAAAAGATTTAATATGAGTTAGTGAGTTGAGCCAAAACAAAATAATATATGAGTTAGAGAATATCGCTATGCATTACATCCTATAGTTTGTGTCCGTGTGTAGCTAACAAACATTTTTCTCTATTTTTCTATTTGGTATTTGAACATACATTTATTTGGGTTTAGGCATGCGAGCAATCTCTATGAACTCTGCATACTCAAGTTTTTTCATGTTTTCCCCTGTGTACTTTGGTTCATCGAAGTATAGTTGATTGGTGGCTTCTCGATCCCATCGTATATATGTTTCATCTGTTAGGATATCTTCAGTGTAAGCAGTTTTCTCACTAACTGTCTCAGCTCCACGAAAGTTCCCATGAAAACATGTACTACTACTAACTTAGTATCGAGATGTATATTACTAGAAATTTCTATAGCCAACAATCTAATTACAAAAAATTTAAGAGCTGTGTCACAACTAAAAAAAGCCACGAAAAAATATTAATAACTACGTTCTATTCACAATTTTTTTATCAATGACCGTACAACTACGACTATAATCACAGAAATTCATTACCATATGGTTGTTGTTAAAAAAACTATGACTAGCTTGTTTAATAATTTTCGTGATATTTAATGTCTCACAAACTAAGACTTAGTTATGAAAAATCAGAGTTATAAAGAAGCGGTAGGACTATCTTAAATTTTCCAGAGAGGTTTGTCGCCAAAATATACCGATAATTGACGTAATCATTTTTGACGGTGTTCTTGCAAACTCTCTTTCCAAATCTAATAGGCTTAGTGTTTCTTTTGTCAACAATTAGGTTAATAAGATCTGATTTTAACTTAAAATACATCCCTAAAATCCCTTTCTAGTCTACTATTTCTTCTCTCACATATATATATATAGTCTACTGTTTAAGTAGACGCACAATAATTTAGAAAACTTATGAAAGTAGTTAAAATATCTTTATATTATAATTAGTAGGTAGTTAATATAAATAAGTACATAGTTAAATACAGAAAATAAATCGAATTATTGTGTTGAAAATCTAAAACATCAAATATTTTGAGAAAAGAAAATAAAGCTAATACATCATTTATATTAAGACAGAGATATTATAATGTAGTAGAGATGAATTGAATCGCTAATACCAAATTATTAATTGGAACATCCTAACTACCAAAGTAAAAAGAACTTGACAATGTTAATAATACGTCTATTAAATTTTTATCTAGTCTTATTAAAACGGAAAACAACAGATCGAGTCAAGGCTTCTTGCACTGAACAGAAAAGGTATGATTCAATTCAAAGTAAGAGTCTTTTCGATGATCTGTGCAATTTTCTCTTTTGATTTTGATTTGATCGACTAAATTCTTAGTTTAGAGATTCTGACGAAAGCACATGTGATAGGTAATTGCACAAATCCACCCTTTTTGAGAAAAGGGACTATATTCGTTATACATAAGTTGATTCAATTTCTAAGTTCCTGATTCCATTTTTGTTTTTTGGTTTCCTTCGCACAGCAACGAATGATGTGAAGTCTAATAACAATAAAGGAAATTGAATCAATGGTAAACAAAGGTGAAGTCTTTCGTTGATATACTTCTTATTAGTCTTTAAGAGATATGAAATCTACATTAAAAACTATGTAAGTATTTTGTTGTTTTCTTCACAACATTCTTGATTGGAGACGTTGCTCGAGTGCTTTATTGAGTTTCTGATGAAATGTGATATTTCACCCATACCTATATTTGCCTCAGTAAAATCTTTTGTACATCTGTTCTTTGGATCTGATACATGGACATAAAAATATCTAAGATATCTCACTATGCATTTCCTTTTAATTATTCTTCTTTCTTTACTTACAGGTTGTTGTAGGATTCTGGAATCAATGACACAAATATGACCCATTTACCTTGGTAAGTATCCAAAAGTTTTATCCTTTATTAAGCGTTAGATATGAAATTTATGATCAATAAATTAATTGCATCCCCTATTAGTACAGTTACTAGCATCTAAAAAAGTATAGTTTGGAAGAAAGTTAAACTGGTTTTGATTTCGCAAGCAAAAGTAAATTTTCTCTTTATGCTAAAGCTTTTGTGTGGAAGCTTTAGGGATTTTATCAACGACACTTACAGAATGGACTTCATCCTTATACATCCGCCTTTTCTTAGCACTTTCGCTTGCGCTTACATTGCTTCTGTACAGAAAGAGAAAGACATAAGGACATGATTTGAAGAGCTTTCTGTGGACATGAACATAGTAAGTTTCCCATCGCAGTCTTCACTTACATCGTTTTCATCCTTTTAAAGCATTAGATATTTTATCAACATGCATTGTACGTTTCGTTTTCAATCTCCTTCACATTGTTTTTCATCATAGGATCTTAATTTGTTTCTTCATTATCTTACAGTGATCTTGGGCGGAACTTTCTAAGTGGACCAATACCTACGACTTTTCTCAAATCCCACTTACAAACTTGTAACTATTCTTTCCGAGTTTAGATATATTCCTTTTTGGTTTCTTGAGATCTGGTAAAGTTGTACTGATTCCTAAGTTTTTATCTTCTGCAACTTAAAAGTCTCTAATAGGAAACCGTCTCTCTGCACCATTTCATCCTCGACTTGGAGAGTAATTACACTTATTGATGTGTAATGTAACATATTTAATCTTGTTTTCAGAATTAATGATATACTAATATGAAGAAAAAATGATTGCAGACAATTGGAAAGTAATCTTTTAACCGGACAACTTCCTTCAAACCTACGGAACGTAAGAAGCCTGAAAAGATGGTAAGATCCTTTCATATATATATATATAATGTTTTACTGTTATTGTAGTTTTACTTAGTCGCTTGGTTTATTTATAATTTACAGGCTAATCTCTGCAAACAACATCATTGATTGAATCCTTGTGGCCTTAGTCAATCTCAAGACCTTGACTGATTTGTAAGTAGAGATACAATGAGATTTCTATGATATTGGTTCCTTCGAATGATCCTAAAAACTTCATTTGTTTCTCGCAGTTGGATTGATGGAAACTTTGTATCTGGGAAGATACCTGATTTTATTGAGAACTGGACTCAGCTCATCTGTAGTGAGACTGAATTGTTTAATTTCCAGACATCTTCAAGGCACATCAATGGAAGGTTCAATTCCAGCTTCAATATCAAACTTGAATAGATTGATTGAATTGTGAGTAAGGAAAGAGTTAACAATATATCATTTGCTGGCATGTTCTTCCAAACTTGTGACCTTAAAAAATCTCTTTTTCATTCAGGAGGATAACATACTTGAGTGAACCGATCTCTTCTTTTCCAAACCTGCAAGATATGACAGATATTGGAGAATTGTAAGTTTAACTTTTGCTTAATTTAGAAACTCTGCTTTAACTTAAACAACATTTGACAGTCTTATTTGCTTACTAACTTCATCAGGGTACTAAGAAATTGTTTACTATGGGGACCTATTCCAGAATACATTGGTACTGACATCTCTAAGTTGAAGTTACTGTAAGTCAAAGTTTCTTGCAGTGTCACCGGAGACTTACAGTAACATTACAACCACCAATGTCTTATGTGGTAAGTATGTTAGAAGGGAAAATCAAAGTTCAACCGCCAGTGGTGAGACGTAATGCTGATCCAACTGGTGCAGATGCAATGAGGTTTAGGGCCTTTGAGCTTCTGCCACAAAACAGTGACTCACAAGTCTCTACTTTTACAAGAAACAGATACCAACACGTAAGCTCCTCCTCTGTGGACGGTCCTTGGGTTGATTCTTCCTTCTCTGAGCCTAGCAAAAATGTTAGTGGGAAACAAGAAGAAAAAGGACGTTCATCGTCTTCGTTTTGATGATCTTACCGACCTCAAATTTGAGTGATAAATTGTCTCTCTCAACCCTTAGCTTTTGATTCCATGTGATTGAAGACTCAATAAACAATATGTAGTGTTAGCTTGCGAGATTGGTTCGTCTTGATGATAAGAGTTGTTGCATTGCTCGTTTGTCAGAGTCTTTTCCTCTGATATCTGGGGCCTGAAATTGTTAGAGGGATCGAGAGCTTAATGAGATCAAAATCAGTATTAGGGACTCTGTAATTGAATTTTGATAATCAATAAAGGTTTGAATCTTATCAAATTCTTCTATTACCATAATCTGGCATTGGTTTATAGTTGCTTTGTTTTTATCTTTTTAAATTAAATTTACTTTTAGCTAAAAAATTAAAATTTGACTATGTATGCACGCTATAAGTTAGGAATTTGACAACGGCAAGTATCATAGCTATGCTCATGGGAGATTACCTTATGAAAATCTTATAACGGATTCGATTTTCAGAAATCAGCTTCTTATTAATCTATTTTTTTAGGTTGGTATTTGTTTTTTTTACTTTCTTTTTTCTCTGATTTTTTTATTAATTTTACTTTACATATATAATTATGATATATTGAAAAGAATCTTGGTTTATTTAATTTATATGAAGATTTTCTTGAATGGAGTTGAAGTTGAGACTTGGTATTGAAGATTGTTTTGAGAGAATCATAAGTTTTGAGATTTTACAACCTAAGATATACAAGAAAGGAGACATGAATGAGAAAATAGCTGGTTACATACCTAAATAGTTATTGCCAAGTACAGAAACTACTTAAAAGACATCTTATATATTATTTGCGAAGTGATTTTTGTCAAAAAGCTTATGTGTCAACACCACGTTTAATTTTGATATGGTTGATTACAAAGTTACCTTAACATTAAATTACTAAATTACCCTCATATTAATTTTTGTTTACTTTTAATATGTAAATAATAATCTTATATATTATTTGCAAAGTGATTTTTGTCAAAAAACTTACGTGTCAATACCACGTTTAATTTTGATATGGTTGATTACAAAGTTACCCTAACATTAAATTACTAAATTACTCTCATTTTAATTTTTTTTTACATTTAATATTTAAATAATAACTTAATTTTTTGTTATATAGATAATTATATTTAAAATTCGTAATTAATATTGAAATTTATATTAAAAATTAAATTTCGTAATATTGAATAAATTATAATATATAAGATTTATAGATAAAAATTATAAGATTTATATATAAAAAATTAAATTATATAAGATTTACAAAATTAAATTTAATTACGAAATCCTAATCCTATTTATTAAATATATGATAATATTCGTAATTAAATCTAAATTATAATAGATAAGATTCATATAAAAAAATTAAATTTCATAAATCCATATAATTATTGTTTTTTCTTTATTTTTTTAATTTTATATTTAATAAATCCTATTCCCATTTGAATATTATCATAATCTTTGATAAATCCTAATCCTATTTGATTATTATTTTTTTCAATAAATTATTTTTTTTGGTAATATAAATAATAACACTTAAAATTCGTAATAATATATAAGATTTATATATAACAAAATTAAATTTTGTAAATCAATATAATAATTTTTTATTAGTTTTTTTTATAAATCATATTCCTATTTGAATATTATCATAATCCAAATCCTATTCCTATTTGAATATTATTTTCTTCAATAACTTATTTTTTTAGTAATATAGATAATTAAACTTATAATTTGTAATTAATATTAAAATTTGTATACAAAAAATAAAATTTCATAAATCTATATAAGATTATGTTTGCTTAAATGTTTTTTAAATTAAACTTTGATAAATCCTATTCCTATTTGAATATTATCATAATCTTTGATAAATGCTATTTCTATTTGAATATTAGTTTTTTTTTCAATATAAAGCATACATTATCAATTGTCAATCCATCATAAACTCTTATTCACCATAATCATTCATTAAATTTGCAATTTTTGTTCACAAAGCTTTGTTTATTTTTTTCTCTTTTACCATGTCAATCACGAAAAACTTAACTACTCTTTTTGTTTTCATCAGAGAAATCAATCCAATATTAGATCGATACAAAACTAGGGTAAAAATTATAAGAGTATGGAGAACATTCAAATCAATTGAGATGGTTTTGAAAGACGAAGAGGTTAGTAAAAAAAACTATTATTAAATGTATTTACACCTTAGTTATTATCAATTTAAACTTTAGAGTTGATTAATGTATGTGGTGGAAATTTATATATTTTCCACACATAAAAATAACTAAAAAATAAAAATAAGTCCAACAAAACGAAAAGTTAAACAATCTTATCTATTATTAGAGAAATGATTTTTACCAAAAGGCTTGCATGTCAACACTACGTTTAATTTTAACGTGGTTGATTACAAAATTGCTCTAGCTTTAAATTACAAAGTTACCCTTAACATTAAAATAAAATTTATTTTAATATTAATTAATTTAGTTTATTTTGATATGAAGATAATAACATAGATTTTCTAAAATATTATAAAACGTAAAATTATTTTGTGTTTGTTTGATTTAATCTTATTTTTTTATGATATAGATAATTACATAAATTACTTAGAGATCTTTTATTTTACATATTAAAATTATTTCGATTCAATTTAAATTTTTTAATTCAAAGTTAATATGGTTATTTTAAAAATAATATAATTTTCTCTTAAGTTTTAAAATTATCCGAAAATTAGATAAGAAAATTTTTGTTTGATTTAATATTTTACCAATTATTTAAATTTTAATACAATAAAGATATGTACATATTTTTCATAGTTATTTTAATCATTAATAATTCCTATTTTAATTAGAATATTACATCTTTTTTATGTAGAGCAAAAATAACTAATTTCAATCCATCATAAATCTTTCATTCACTACAAACATTCATTCAATTTGTAGTATTTCTTTTTTTCCATAGAGTCATTTGTTTATTTTTTATTTATTTTTTCATGTTGACCATTAAGAACTTACATACTCAATTTATTTTTATCAGCGAAATCAATCCAATATTAGAGTACTTAAAATCAGGGTGAAAATTGTAAGACTATGAAGATTATTTATGAGGGTGAAAATTATGAGATTATAAAGATCACCCAAATCAATTGAGATAGTTTTGATATACAAATAAGTTGGTTTAAAATTGTGTGTAGAGTAAAATAATATGTATTTTCAAATTTTGAATACAAATCTTTTAGTTTTATTCAAAAAATATGAAACTATTGATTTGTTTGTTTTTGTCAACGTATACTATGATTTGTTAAATGAGAGGCTAATTAAAGCAATTATTTATATATTGTTTTTACAAAATTGATAGTATTATATTTTAGATCTTAAAAAGTTTTGTTTATAGAAATTTATTTTTCACATATACTTAGTTTTATCTTTAGTATTTTTATGCAATATCGATTATTAAAAACTTGATACATGTATAAGGTAATAAAAATTTAAAATTAATTAAATTAAAAATATTTATACTCGCATGCGCATGTGCGAGAAAGTCACCTAGTAGATCTTATTTGAAATCTTTCTCGATCTTTACGAAAACATTAACAACACCATAAACCTTCATAGTATCATTTTCTGTTTTCTTTCTATTTCTATTTAATCAGGGGTACTTTTATTTTTTGTAACCTTTTATACATAAATATTTATTACAATAGTCAATCTGAAATTTTTATTATAGAACACTTAATCTTTCCTGATTTGCAGTTATTTTTTCATTTAATTTTACTAAACATATATGAGATTTTAAAAGAGTTAACCACGATCACTAAAAAGCTAATTGGTTTAATTATTACCGATTGAAAGAGTTCAATATTAAACCCCACAATCCCATGTTACACCTGTTACCAAAAAATATGATTGCGGAAAATAAGCAAGTATAAATTATAATCAAACCTAAATTGAATAATATGATTCATACAACCCAACCAAGAAAATATTTTCCAAGATAATCTTTACTATGCAAGATTATACATAATGTTGGAGGTGGGTTTCACCCCCCGACATAAATCCAACTCGGCTGCTCCCAAGAATGAAGCTCTTCAACATGCCTTTAATGGAGTACTCAAGAAGACTAGCATATGAGCGTGTAGTCTGAATGCACTCTTTTTTCCTTAGTGGGTTTTGTCCCAAATGGGTATTCCATTAAAGTTTTTAATGAGACATTCAGGCTGCACCAACAAGAGGCCCATTTGTTAATATATATCTTTAAGTCCAAGACTCATCTCGGACCTCGACCAAAAGTCTACTTGTCAAGACAAGTCAAGAAGATAAGAAATTTTTCATATCTCAAATATGGAATATTTCCGAGAATCTAGGAATATCTTTTAGAATAATGTTAATCTTCCTATTAGGAAAAAGAAATATTACATTGTAATCTAGGTCTAAATCTCCTCTATTCATCTATAAATAGAGGAGACTACCTCCAAAAAGAGGACATGGGGAATTCGATACACAACTCATATACAATCTCTTATTGAATAAACACAACTCTTTACTATATTCTTTTTGTCTCCTTAATAATAAGAATTCTTATTTGTTTCCCTTTACAAGAGATTTGATCAGGATTTAGAACCCTTGTGCGAAATCCTGCTCGAACAGTTGGCGCTAGTGTTGGGAATGTCCTGAAATTATTTGTACTTTCTTTTACGAAGTTGTATAATCGAGTATTCGATATCGTATAATATTAGGTGGTTATAATGTTTTGCTATAAACCAATTATAATATGTAGATTAAGAATCTATTACTAATATTATATGATCCTACAGGGTCACACACCTAAGCAAATTGGATCAAATATTTATGGGTTTAGAAATTGATAATTACATACATATTTGTATAAATGTGATACCATAAGTTACAAGAAAAGTAATTGTTACTTTTCAATATGTTGAGTCACGTGTAGTTGATATTGGGCTGTAGCCCATTAATTAGCATGACCTATTAAGATTAGGTTAAATTATACGGTTTGACAAGTTATGTTTATATAAGATAATATCAATAATGTATTGAACACAACACGTGACACAACAACCCTAAAACCAGAGACAAAACGTTTGTCAAGAGAAGGAGATTTGATCTCAACGGCACTAGCATCTCGTTTCTGATCCAGTTTGTGTGCGTGTGGATACCGGTAGAGGCACTACACTTGGAGTGCTAAAAGGATCTCGATTCTATCAATTAATTCCGCTGCAAAATTTCAAAGTATATTCTAAACTTTAAAATCCGATTCTAATTCAGTATTAACATGAAGTCTTGTTTGACTCGTACTTGTTGATTGCTTGAAATTGCAAAACTAGTTCATTAACCAACAACTGGAAAGAGGGGGCCAAAAAAAAGAATTCTTTACACAAGAAAGACGACGAAAAAAATTCTTTACAAGGAAGACATCTTCAATCCTTCCGACATCCCCCTAAACTAAATATCTCTTACTTTATATAGTTATCAATTCGTGCTAAACTATCATCACGCTTGCATGATATCTTCTTATTTATCATAAGAATCGATTTTGATATCAAACAAGGGTCAATTTATATCATTAAGCATTATCTATTTATAACCAAATCTTTTTCAATCGATTAGTTTTTACTTTTTGATTTGATTTAGCAAAATATGATCAATTTTTGACAATTGGCTGCATGATAACTCACCTGATATGATTGAATTATTGGCCACGATCGTTTGAAAGTCATAGCATCAAAGTGCCATAATTGCTTTCCAATATATTCTATAACTATAGTTTTCTTGATTAATGTTGCATATAATCCTATCTCACGTCAACAACTACGGCTGCATATTTTATCTTATTCCTAATTGTCATATCAATATCAGATTACACTATAGCTTTACTAATTCCTTTTTAGTCGATTTAAAATTTTGCTTAAGAACATGACTAGTATCATCGAGTAATTATATCTTTGATAGGCCATTGATTATCATCAGACCTAGTCATCATATGTAGTACATAGTCTATTTTGCATCAATAATTTTGATACCTCGGAGATTCTCTTTATCATTCTTGCATATTGGAATTTATTCATCCCCTTTTATTCATGATATTTATATCTATCTATAAATCTAAAATCGAGATATCTTCTCATTCAAAAAAAAAAGAAGAAGGGTAGAGACCCCTACTCTCAAAAAGCCGAGTCTTAAAATCTCACCGAGTTCGAAACCTCGTAAAACTTTCACCAAGTCTTAAACTCTCACACAGTGGCCAAGACCCTATTCTCTAAAAGTCGAGTTTGCGGGGTTGCTCGCAAAATTTATTCCGAGTCTTCAAATCTCGACAATGGCTGAGACCCTACACTCTAAGCCGAGTCTTAAAATCTTGCCGGATCTTAAAATCCCGCACGATTCAAAGCCGAGTCTAAATCTCGCCGAGTCAAGTCAAATTCTCGTACCTTTTAAGCAGAGTCTTCAAATCTCGCCGGGTCTGAAAATCCCGCTCACTATAGCCGAGTCTTTAAACCTCGCACGATTTAAAGCTGAGTCATAAAATCTTGCCGAGTCTAAAGTCTCGCTCGATCTAAGCCAAGTCATAAAACCTTGCCGAGACGGATTCTCGCAAATAATAAAGCCAAGTATCAAACCTCCTAAGCCGAGACCAAGTTCTCACATATACGAAATCTAATTCTTATCCTTAAGCCGAGTTTTAAAATCTCGCCGAGACGAAATTCTCGAAAATAATAGGGTTAAGTCGATAAACCCCACCTAACCCGATATTACGTTCTCGAAATAAAATTCCTTGAAAAAAGCGGAATCACCAAACATATAAAGTCGAGTTTTAAAATCTCGCCGGGTCTTAAAATCCCATTCAAAATAGTCGAGTCTTAAAATCTGGCCGAGACGAAACTCTCGAAAATAATAGATTTGAAACCAAAAAACTCCACTAAACCAAGATTAAGTTCTCGTAACAAAAGCCTCTGGCAAAAACAGAATCACTAGCACTTAAAAACGAGTCTTAAAATCTCGTTGGGTCTTAAAATTCCACTCATAATTGCCAAGTCTTAAAATCTTGCTGAGACAAAATTCTCGAAGATAATAAAATCAGGTCGAGAACCTCACTTGAAAGCTGAGACCTAATTCTCACACTTGTCCGAGATCGCGTTCTTGTTAAAACATTCAAGCAAAAATCCAGAAGCATAACTCTCAAAAGGGAAGAACATATTTTTTCTTTTCTAAATTTTCGAAATTTCTTTCAACGAAGCAAAGGGTAGTATTATGAAGATTATTTCCGAGATCAAACTTCTTAACACTTAATCTGAGTCTTAAAATCTCAGCTTTAAGAGCCAAACAATGAAACTCCCTCTTTCCTAACAAACGGGATCGAACTCTCAAAATTGGGGAGGGAAATTAGCTAAACGCGCAAACAAGAAATGATCTCGGGAATTAAACTTCATGATTCTTCCATTCGTTTCATTTTTACAAGTCAATCTTTGGCAAAGTTCACAATTCAAAGTACGAGAACAATTCTCATTAATAATGAATTTTATTACAAATGAAAAAATAATTACAAGGCCAAATGCCGAAAACAAGGAGTAAAGAAACAACTCGAAAGAACCAAGACCAAGTTCTCCAAACTATGTCAAGACCAAGTTCTCGCAATTATGCCGAGACCAAGTTCTCGCAATTATACCGAGACCAAGTTCTCACAACTATGCTGAAACCAAGTTCTCGCAACTATGTCGAGACCAAGTTCTCGCAAATATGTCGAGACCAAGTTCTCACAATTAAGCCGATATTAATTCTCGCAAAAGACGAAACATAGTTTCGTACAGAAAGTCAGGATTATTTTTCGCAAAGACGTAACATATGTTGATATATTGTTTTTTTTTTTTGTAAATTAAAGCTACAAACATATGTCCATTTAAAGATCATAAACTTATGTACATGTTCTATTTTAATATTTCCCTCAAACAAATATATAAAGCATTTGGCAAATTTCGTAATTTTTATTGCGTTCAAACCAAAACTGGACATTAAAGATATGCTACCAATTTTAAAATAGTACAAAACATTATCCATATTTATGGTTACATGAGTGATAACCCGAATGTTTGACCAAACATATTACTAAATCTGTAAACTCAAAAACCACACAAAAAACCTGATTATATAAATATCATATAAACAAAATAAACCCGCGCTTTAAGCGCGGGTAGCATCCTAGTTTGTTTCTTATTTGGGTTTATAGTCATTTATAATAGATGTAATTTGAATATATGTAATAAATTAATTCTTATGTATTCAATATTTAAATATTTTTACGTAGATTTTTTGTCGTTGTCAACTTTATTTTTTATAAAATAAGATAGAGAAGCCAATCTGGTAGCACTAAATTTACAAAGGATTAATTTCTGGATAAACCCTTAATATTGCAAACTAAAACATTTTTAAAAAATTTAAAGCTTTGTAAATCACGGTTAAGGTGAAGGAACTAAATAACTATATATGTTGGAAATCTTTGATGGACAACTAGAAACCTTTGCCAGTTTTTAGAATCTTAAATCATTTTTATTACTAGAGAACAATATATCGTCATAACTACCTCCGAAATTTGAAAGGAAAGACAGAACATCGCCCAAAAAATTATCTCAATTTTTGAATAAAGAGAAGAAATACTTCTTTATATACCTTAGGCACCTATATTGATACTTTCCAAACCGTCAGTAAAAATAACCAAAATAATATTCTAATTTTAATCAGAATCATGTCCATCCACAAATCATCGATAACCTATAAAAACTAGAAAAATAGATAAATGCCACCTCACTATATCCTCTTGTGATACTAGATTGAGAGACCTAGTATTTTCAGTTTCATCATCATCCAGTCTAATGATTTCTCTTAACTTTTTATCTATGGTCGAGAAAACAAAATCATTCATAAACTTTTATAGGAATTATATTAATCAAGGAAAATATTGAAAATTAGAATCTTTCAGAATTTTCCAGTGTATATATTATGTAGATCTTTTAACAAAATAACTTTGTCAATGTAAATAATATAAAGTTATCAGAAAAAAAAAGTAAATTATATAAATATATGTGTGTGTGGAAACAATAATCTGTATTTATATTATACACATATATTATTAGTTTTCTTTCGAACGATATTATATTGCATTTTCATAATCAGTCTTTACAACAGTTGTTATACATGACACAATCATACAAAGACCAAGCTATTCCCCTGTGATATAATATATTTAACCAACAAGTCAGCACATACATTCCGTGTGTGACTACTATACTGAAAAATCACATTTTGAAAAATCACAGCTTGAAAAATCAATTTCGAATAGTTTGCAGAAAATGTTGAATTAGTAGCAATATTGATAGTGAGATTTCTAACCTTCGAAGATGACTTTTGTAAATCTAGTAGCCCAAAATCTTGGATATTTCAAATTAGTGCGGTAAATTCCCTTTTTAGCGTTATATATACCCATACCACATTGTGAAAAAACTAAAATAGAATTTTGTAAATTAACTTTTGATAAATTAATTAATAAACATTATATACTGATATAAAATTTGATAAATTTTTATAAATAAGAAGATAATAAATTTTTTGAAAATCTAATGTAATGATATAGTCCCAATAATATCATAAAATAATAATTATAAATTTTAGGCATAAATATGAGTCTAATGTTGTTTGTCTTTACTTAGAGTTGAAGTCTTTATCTTATCGATATAAATTCAGAAATTGTGAAGAATTATAAACATAATAATTGTTTTTTACATGTAAGTGTTTCTGAATGTTAAAAAGTGAAAACCTCATGTTTTTATAAACAATGAAATTATGTTTTTCAGAAGAAAAAAATGTAGAAAAAATTGAAAGATTAATATAGTATATATATGTAAAACATCAAAGCATAGAAAAGTAAACAATTTTTCTCAAAGCATTTAACTCCAAAAAGATTCTAGTTTCAAAACAAAATATGTTTTATAAAATTATGGGCTGAATATATTATTTTATGAAATAAATTTGTGGAAATATTTTTAGAAATTATTAACTGTATACATATATATTATGTTGTATTTGATATTATGGTATATACTTTGTGATTTATATGTTGTAATTATTCCTATACTCCAAGTCGGTCAACACTTGGATTCAAATTATGTTTCCTATAAAATGGTGAGCTCTATTGATGTTAAAAACCACACTCTTGAGCCAAAACACTACCTCTCTAATCTAAAGCCACAAAAGCATGACAAGCCATCTTCAAAATCCCTTAACCACTTACCCATATGTAGAACAAGAATTGGACGATGAAATGGTAAGCTTGCAAGCAGTGAGGATCGTGAATACTCTGGCTTTCCCAATGGTTTTCAAAGCAGCCTTGGAACTTGGTGTCATCGATACGATCTCTGCTGCAGGCAACGGTGCATGGCTCTCACCGTCAGAGATAGTGGTTAGTCTTCCAACCAAACCCATCAACCCGGAGGCTCCAGTCTTGCTTGACCGAATGCTACAACTACTCGTTAGCCACTCGATTTTGAAGTGTCGTATGACCGAAACCAATGGGACTGGAAAAAGTGAGAGGGTATACGCAGCCGGACCGATTTGCAAGTTTTTTGTAAAAGCTAGTAACGGTTCTGGTTCTCTCTCGCCTATGTTTTTGTTGCTCCAGACCGAAATGGCTTTTAAGACTTGGTACGTACAATAAAGTTTTCTTTGTTAGTTATTTTGAAAAATAAGTCCGGTACATTATATCAACTTAACAAAAAAAGAACTATTGTTATTTGTATATATACCCATTTATCATAAATGATAAATGAAAGATTCAAATTTAAATGATTAGTCCATACGGGTGTGATTGAGTGGTAAAGAATTAGAGACATGAGAATGCATTAATGTGCTTTTTCATATAGTTTCCATTAATTTCAGAATTAGTCAGGATATCTTGTTGATCGAAAAACTAGATAGGAAGAATAATCTCTGCAACCTGGTTGGAGCTCATAACATTTATAAACCGGATTACCTGAGTTATTGAAAAAGTTTACTAATGATCAACTTTGACATGTAGATATTCGATAAACTTTTAATCGTGTATACTTGGATTATCCTTGATAAAATATAAAAAAACAATAGATTGAAGATATTTATTCACAGGATGAATTTTAAAGATCTGATACTAGAAGGAAGTGATGCATTCCGCTCTGCCCATGGCATGGGAATGCATGAATACATGGATTCGAATGAAAAATTTACTGATATGTTTAATCGGGCCATGTCAGAAGAATCCAACATGATCATGAAAAAGCTTTTAGAAGTTTACAAAGGATTTGAAAATGTTAACATTTTAGTGGATGTTGGAGGAGGAATTGGAACCATATTAAGTCGAATTACTTCTAAGTATCCTCATATCAAGGGTATCAATTTCGACTTACCTCATGTGATAACTCATGCTCCTTCTTATCCAGGTACAAATCTCTCTAGTTTGTATGTTTGTTTTTGTTAAACAACTACTTAAATATTTAATAGTATTGTGGATTTTAATATATTAAGAATTGTTTGCAAAATCATAAGTTTTTTAAAAACTGATTTTTTTTTTGTCAATTGAATTGACAAAGTTTTATTCATAGCTTAAACCCAACAATTATATGCTAGAGCCATTACTTACGACATGTAATTACCATATTGAGCTTGACTATTCAAACATTAATTTTAAAATATTTTTCCAAATCATGTGTTATTCATTTGTTTTAAGACCTTTATTAAAGTCGTATATTATTGATTTTTCCATTTCTATAAAACAGTTTTAGAAAATTAAGATTTTTTTCTTTGACACATTTTTTTGTTTGGTTTGATTTATAGGAGTTGAGCATGTGTCCGGAGATATGTTTAAAGATGTTCCCAAAGGAGACGCCATATTTATGAAAGTAAGTTTATAAAATACATTTGAATGGAATATATTTATATATTGGAGGCTAATTTAGTCTATTATCTTATGTATACAATGGTTATACCATAACAGTGGATACTACATAATTGGACGGACGAGCATTGTATAACAATTCTGAAGAATTGTTGGAAGAGTCTACCAGAAAAAGGGAAAGTAATAATTGTAGAAATGGTTACACCAATTGAACCAAAAGGTGACGACTTGACGTCAAACATTGTGTTGGGCATGGATTTGTTGATGTTAACACAATGTTCCGGTGGTAAAGAGAGATCTTTTTTGCAGTTCCAGAATTTAGCATATGATTCTGGTTTTCTTCGATGTGAAATCATTTGTCATTTCTATTCGTTTGCTGTTATCGAATTCCACAAATAAGATTTGAAATTTACAAGAATAAATAATGATATGTTTGTGACCAAAAATAAAATAAAAAGAAAATATGTTTGGTGTATGTGAAATTAAAGACTTAATAAAATGTTCTTTATATATTTATAGGGAAAATGGTCAATAAAAATATGAACTTTATACAATTAGCCAGATAAAATACAAATTTTCTTATTTGCCAAAAATTAAATACAAAGTTGTGCTGATTTAGCCATTTTTAAATTAAAATTAGTCAACTTTAACATCTGTTAAATAATACTAAACTCTGTTAAATGACACTAATCTCTGTTAGTTCCCCAATTTCATTTAACAAAATTCCTAGAATTTAACTTATATAATCAGTTTCTTTTCTTCTTATTATCTCCATCGATTCTTGTTATTCTCAGTCATATATTTTTTCTTCTCCTCTTATCTTCTCCATCAAAATCTTTTTCTTTCTCTTCTTATCTGCTCAATCAAAAACTCCTTCTTCTCCATCAATTTATTTTTTTCTATTAATTTATTATGCAATTTCGAGATGTCCAGATTGAGAATTGGAAGTATTAGCTAAACGATAGTGTAGATGATATTGTGCTTCGATAACTTGAATGTAATTTGAGAACTCTGAATTTAAGCCAATTGTTTGACTGAAACACATGAGACAAACGAAACAAAAATGAGCAAACATCATTCACCTCGAAAGACACAAGCTTGTGACTATTATTACTGAAACACATAGACAACAAAACGAAACACACAGACTATCATGCTCGTGACAGTAATATAAACGTCATAATATCTTATTGTTACAATAGAAACACAATTCGTATTTATATTGACCATTTTCCCTATATATATATATTGTATTATATATTTATAATTTATATTGTAAATATATAAAGTATGGAAAATATTGAATTCCATCAAAATCGAGCAAAGTAATAATTCATATTTCATCTATGAAAACTGAAATACATGATTCTTTAGACCATTTCCAATGGTTCATTCTATTTTTTCCTCTAAAAATAGAGAAGGATTTGCTCCAATAATTTACTCTATTTTTTACTCTAAATAAATTTATTTATTTCTAAGATGTCCCTTTACTTTTCAAATCTACGTATTTTACCCATTTATATTAAATAGTTAATAACAAGATTAGTAAAATCATAATTAATTTAAATTTTCATTACCTCACATTAATTTAAAATTTTAAAATAATATGTATATTTTGTAAGATAATAAAATTTTATTTATATATATATATATATATTGATCATAAAATTTTGTGTATATATAAAATAATAAAACATTATAAATTAAAGGACTATTTTGTAAAAAGAAGTCATACTCTAAAAATAGCAGAAAAAATAGAGTCCTCCAAATTTAGAGAAAAAATAGAGATCTCTATTTTTAGAGTAAGAAATAGAGTATTATTGGAGACATTTTTCCTCTAAATATAGAGTTTAGAGTAGGATTTAGAGTACCATTGAATATGCTTTTACAACTGCAAAATTTAGAACCAAACATCAAATACAATAAGGAATTCTCAAAATAGTTGATAAGCAATTTGACCCAAACCGATTTACTTCGGGGTTTAATCCAAACCAATATCCGAAATAACTAATTTTAAAATATATTTGGAGTTTCTTACAAACCAATTCTGATCTGTATCGATATTTTCGGATCAAGTTTGGTTCGAATTTTGGATTTGGGTAATTTGCATATCCCTAAATTATTTAGCAAAAATACTAATTATTTTATTTGATAGGTGTTCCAACATTTATTCCTTTTCTTAAAATAGTTATCTTCCTCACTTATTGGAATTTCTAGTCTTTACAGTAGTAAAGTGGAGTAGAACTTATTGTAAAAAAAGAAATTAGAATGAAAAAATGAGAAAAGATTTTCAATATATCCCACATCGACTCTTTAGTATCTTTTGCGGGTATATATAAACAAAAAAGAAGAGATCTCAAAGTGTGTTCGTAGAAAGGAGAGATGGTTGGCATCTCCTCTGACAGAGACGGGATTGACCTTCGGGTCTTTGAACACATCCGGTTAAGGCTCTCCACCTTCTGGTGGATCTAAACCCATTTTTTGGGCTTTATTCTCTATTGGGCCCTGAATAGAAGAAATTCGTTTTTCCTAGGGGTTACCTTTCTCTGTACGGTAAGATATTTTCTCGGGAAAGATGACAAAACGAGAAAATTTCCAGAAAACAATGGAAGCAATCAACGGGACTCGCGCGTCCATTCACGTGACAGTCACCTTCCAAATGAACGACTCTCCTTGTTTCTCCCAATGTCCCATCACAAAACCCAGACTCACTCTCACTACAAAGCACAAAGAGTCTTAAAAGATTCTCGAAATTCTGATCATTGAAGCAAAGAAGAGATGCTTACTTCACCTTCTTCTTCCTGTGATACTTTATCTTCCAATTTTCCTCCGGCGCTTGGTCATGCCTTCTCTGGCTTCACCATTCCAATGGGGTTAGAGTCAATTATCTATCTATCTCTCTGTCGTTTCTTTCTTTTCATTTTGGTTTTGGAGTTCTGATTCTGGATACTTGTAGATTGAAATTGAGCAGGAAAGTGACTGGAATTTCGATTTGTAGAGTCTTCTCTCGTAAGGCACGTCGTGTTCTTCATCTCTAGTCTCGTTCTGGTCTTTTAGTTTTACGCCGGAATTATACGGTTTTCATTGTTTCATCGTAGGTAGATTAAGGATCGTTCAACACTTAAAGTCTCTTGTCGTCGTGCTCACGAACGTGTGGTCGAGGTAATTTTAATGGTTTTAGGCTTTAGTGATTCACACATTTAGACATTGTTTTCTCATTGTTGCTACTGTGTAATTTTTCTAGGAAGAAGCATCTACAATGACGGAGACTAGACAATCCATTATAGTTTCTCCTGGTGAGATATCTCCTCTTGGTGTGTCCCAAGTCGAAAAAGGAATCAACTTTGCTCTGTTTTCTCACAATGCTACTTCTGTTACACTCTGCTTCTCGCTCCCTCAGAGGTATTCATTTGTTTGTTTCTTGTGAATTTCATTCCGTGTAGTTCAATTTTACTTTGACAAGATTATGTCACTGATAGACTTCCTTGTTTGGTTAGATTTCGAAGTTTGTTTATGTTTTGGTTGCTTAATGTTTTTGATGCTGTTTTTCTTTGGTGATATATTTTCCAGTAATAAGGATAATATGAATGATGATGGTATGATCGAGTTGGCTTTGGATCCCAGTGCAAACAAGACCGGCGATACTTGGCACATATGTATTGAGGTAGTCTCATACGCTGAGGAACTTCTTCAGGCAGTTCGTATTTCATGTTATTTTTGTCTTCTCACTATCTATGGCTTTGAATTTATTTACATTATGATAGGATTTGCCTCTCAAAAATGTTCTCTATGGTTACCGTGTTGATGGTCCTGGAGAATGGCACCAAGGACATAGGTTTGACCCTAGTATTGTGCTTTTGGATCCATATGCAAAACTAGTTAAGGGTCGTAGCTCTTTTGGAGATAGTAGCCAAAAGTTTACTCAATTTTATGGAACTTATGACTTTGAGAGCTCGCCATTTGATTGGGGAGATGACTACCAGTTCCCTAACATACCTGAGGTACAATTCTCTCATCCAATTAGTTGTTGCATGATTCTGTGGTTGAGCTATTTTTCTTGCTCTGGACTATGGAGTTTGTTTACTACAGCATTTGTGGTTTCTTCCCAGGTTCTTTTTGCAGTGCTTTCTTTTTGGTTTTTTTTTTTCTAAATCCCCTGCTATTGTTTTTCAGAAGGACCTTGTTATTTATGAAATGAATGTTCGTGCTTTCACTGCTGATGAATCCAGTGGGATGGATCCAGCTATAGAGGGGAGTTACCTTGGTGTAATTGAAAAGGTAACTACATTCTACTGCAACATATGTTGAGATGAAGAACGTACTGTAGAGTCATGCTCTTACATATAATGAGCACGACTGTTGAAATCAGGAGTTATTTACGAATAAACATAAAAAGTCTGAAAATGCTGTTGAGGTTATGTACAAAGCTTCTTTAATAGCTCATTCTTTTTTTCTTCTCTTAAAAGATCCCACACCTTCAAGATCTGGGTATAAATGCAGTGGAGTTATTGCCAGTGTTTGAGTTTGATGAACTGGAGCTTCAGAGGCGCCCTAACCCGAGAGAACACATGGTAATCACGAATCAGTGGTTTACATTTCTTTGTGCATTACAATTTCTTGCAGGTCGTGTTGCTATGAAGTTCTTCATTTTTCAGTTTAAATTAAGCTTTTTTGAATGGAAAAACTCAGAGTTTCCTTTACCTGAAAGATATTTTTTTACTAGGTTAACACATGGGGTTACTCGACAGTTAACTTCTTTGCTCCTATGAGCCGATATGCTAGTGGTGAGGGAGACCCTTTTAAAGCTTCGAAAGAGTTTAAAGAAATGGTCAAAGCATTACATTCTGCTGATATAGAGGTAGCAATGCCCTTGTCTTGTTTATTTGGGAACCTCTAGTGTCTTTTTGACCAATGAAGTTTGCTCCTTGTTGAACTTTTTGTCACTGATTATTTTTCCGAGATATTCTTACAATTTTTATCTGCAGGTCATTTTGGACGTAGTTTATAATCATACCAATGAAGCAGATGACAAATACCCTTATACGACTTCATTTCGTGGCATAGACAATAAGGTGAGTGATCTTCATTTCAGTTTATTTGATTTCCTAATTTTGAACTCTAAACAGTGTGAAATCTATCTGCAGATTTATTACATGCTTGATCCAGACAACCAACTGCTTAACTTTTCCGGCTGTGGTAATTTATTTCAACCTTACTTCTCTTTTGTTTTTATGTTTGGTTTTCAGATCAGTTAACTGTAATACATACTTTACTTCTCTTTTGTTTTTCTGATTTCAGGGAATACATTGAACTGTAACCATCCTGTTGTTATGGAACTAATACTTGATAGTTTAAGGCACTGGTACGAACAAAATATACCTTAGCCACTGTAAATAATGGAACAATAATTTTGACGTTTATCTTGAACATGACAGTGATTTGAAAGAATTGCTTGTTGATTTTTCTATCCTCTTGACCGACATAGTGGTTACTTCCAATAGTTAATCATCTCGGCTCTCCTTTTTTCTCTTTACGTAAACGCAGGGTCACTGAATATCACGTGGATGGTTTCCGATTTGATCTTGCTAGTGTGCTTTGCCGAGCAACAGATGGATCTCCATTAAGTGCTCCCCCACTCATAAGGGTACGTTTTATTGCAATGTCCATTCCATTTTCATAAAATAAAATATAAAACGGTAGCCTAGATGTTCATTTCGAAATTTCGTATTGAATCAGGCAATTGCCAAGGATTCAGTTCTGTCAAGATGTAAAATAATTGCAGAGCCTTGGGATTGTGGAGGATTATATCTAGTTGGCAAGTTTCCGAATTGGGATAGGTAACAGTTTCTAGCTTCTCAAATAGCTTAAGTTGATGCCTCCTGAGTCCTGATAGTTCCTCCTAAAGATATGTGGTAATAAACTTTCTGAAACTGGTATGGCCACTGGATCTTTCCCAATTCAGGTGGGCTGAGTGGAACGGGATGTACCGGGATGATGTTAGAAGATTTATCAAGGTACACAGATATTGGAGTAATTTTTCACCTGGTTTTGGAAAGGCATGAACTATTGCAGAAACACTCTAATCTTCCACACTTTTAGGGTGACAGTGGTATGAAAGGGAAGTTTGCTACTCGGCTTTCAGGATCTTCTGATCTTTACCAGGTAAGTTTCATTAATGGAACGCATAAATGCATTAACTGCAGTAGAATCCAAAATATGTTTCATGATATTGTCGCACGCCACCTCTTTTCTTATATAGGTTAATCAGCGGAAGCCTTACCATGGTGTAAATTTCGTGATTGCACATGATGGATTCACATTGCGAGATCTTGTATCGTACAACTTTAAGGTACTTGATATACAACGTACTAAAACTGGATAAGTCTATTACTTTATTTACTTATCTCTTCTGTATGTTATAGCACAATGAGGCCAATGGAGAAGGAGGAAATGATGGATGTAATGACAATCATAGCTGGAACTGTGGTTTTGAAGGTACAACTAGAACCTCATTTCACAACATTCTGGTTTTGATGGTTTCTCTGTATAGCTTCTTATTTCAGCATTCAAGTTTACACTCTGTTTCTTGATAGGGGAAACCAGTGATGCTCACATCAAGGCGTTACGAGCTCGGCAAATGAAGAATTTTCATTTAGCTTTGATGATATCTCAGGTACGTATTGTTAACATATCTAAGATACTGTACTGTATCTTAAATCTGTATGAAACTGAGCCTGATTAATGATCAGGGAACACCAATGATGCTAATGGGAGATGAGTATGGACATACTCGGTATGGTAACAACAATAGCTATGGCCATGATAGCGCTCTCAACAATTTCCAGTGGAAAGAGGCAAGTTTTACATCTCCTGGTTTGTCCTTCTCTGTTCATCAAAGAATCCCCTAATGAACTGTAATCATATCTTCTTCCAGCTTGACGCAAAGAAGCAGAACCATTTTAGGTTTTTCTCAGAGATGATCAAGTTCCGACATTCACACCATGTACTCAAGCATGAAAATTTCCTGACCAAAGTAACTACCCCTCTCTCTGTTACATTACATTCTTGAATGCTGCTCTTTAATCTGCAATATTTGTCTAAAGGGCGAGATTACATGGCATGAAGATAATTGGGACAACCCTGAGAGCAAGTTCCTAGCTTTCACGTAAGACACAAAAGTCCCCAAAGTTTCTTCCCAAGTGTGTAAGACTTCCTAAGTTATTTTTTTCTTGCAGGCTCCATGATGGTGTAAATGGCTGTGACATCTATGCTGCATTCAACTCCCACGACTACTTTGTCAAGGCTCTGATTCCACCGCCACCGCCGGGAAAACAATGGTTTCGTGTGGTAAGTCGTTCTTTCATCTTTAGTTTCTTCTTACATCTTCTCTGGTTCTCTGAATTCATTGACCTACTCAATCATCATGTTTCCAACAGATTGACACAAACCTTGGGTCACCAGATGACTTTGTACGGGAAGGTGTGACCGGCGTGGCTGATACCTACAATGTGGCTCCATTCTCTTCGGTCCTTCTCGAGTCCAAGTAAAGGAAAAGCACTCATCGGCCACACGAGCAGATTCAAACCTTCAACACAATAACGTAAGATAGAGGATAAATAAAGTGTATGAGTTGTGTAGAACTTATTTACATGTAAAATGTTAAATAAGATAGACATCTCCAATCACCAATAAAAGAAATACATATAAGACTATAACAAAAGGCTCTAAGAAACTATCCAAACATATTATATATGATTGTATTCAATTTATTAGTTATACCTAAAAAAAATTATTTGCTAATTATATGTGTATTTTTATTTAAAGATTTTAAAATTAAATAAAATTCAACATATAGTTTCAAAAAGAAAAAAAATCAATATACTAAACAATTATTTTTTCTGATAAGTCTTGTGGAATAAATATATTTGATTGTATACTTAAATGTAATCGTTATATTTATATCATGATGGCTGACTAATCCCTTGAATAAGCTATTCATTGATTACATGATATTGTAGAGTTCACAATCTAAGCTAACGTACAAATTGAGAGTCTAGTTGGTTTAAGTAAACTACTCACTTTAACCAATTAAATCCAGAACTTCCAGAAATAACATTTCTAAACTGGAGAAAACCAAAAATCGTTGGACTAAACTTGATAAAAAAAAATTTAGAGAATTCTAAATTTTCGAACTAAATGTGTTTTCAATATTGAAAATAATTGGGACGAATCCTATAAATCCTGCGAATATGAAAACTTGTCGGACACTTTTATATATATATATATTATGTTAAATATCTAAATGTGGAAAGAGTGAGATCTTTAACATTGTACTAATTATAGAGTCCGCTAATTCATAAACAATGCTACAAGTTTGGAGCAAAATTCGAATCCGAATTTTAGTAAGTTTATGTCCTAAAACCTAGATTGTCATCCATCTATCTGACTATTATTCTCAATTTAAGAAATTCTTTTTTAAACCTAGGTCCTCTCAGAATGCTTTGAACAGAAATAAGTACACTAAACCACAAGCCTTATGGTGAGTTGAATGTTTAAAATCTTCTAGGATGTTAGTAACTAATTTTGACAAGTCATTTTTTAGATGTTTGGAACAAATTTGGACATGTGTTCTTATTTTAGATTTTTTAATAGGAATTTTAGTTTTACTTCGGTAACAGGTATATTTCTTTTGTTTTATCGATCAAAACATATGAAGAAGAAAAATAATACGTAGTTAATATATTTTTTGGTTAATGATGTGTGAATAATGAAAGAAAAAGCCTTTTTCATTCGTTCAAACATAAGGTGGCTTACCTACTTACCACATTGATATTGTCATCTTCGAAGAATCCAATTCATTTTATTTTAAAAATTGTCAAATAACAAAATTTCAAAACCATTCTCAAGAGCATCCGAAGTTCCAATTATTGAAACAATGAAACGTTACATTAAATCGAAAAATAATAAAGAAAAATCTAAACCAAAAGAATAATGAAAACATATTGCTTCGATCGTAGCGTCAAGAGAGTTTAATAAAACTAAGAATGGAAACAGAGCCACGTGAGATCATGATTCAAAAGTTTAGGTGCATGTGGTTAGGGCAATCTTTAAACGCTGCCCATTTCTCTAGACTCAATTGGAAACAACGCGTCTTTGGTTTTTGCTTTTGCGGTCGGTGGTCGTTGACCTAACCAAACTTGACCTAGCCAACACATTTTGTTTTATCAGGGTCCTTTGGTCCATTTTTTGGTTAGCCATTGACTAAATTCCCTCAATTTCAATTTAATTGATGTTTTAGAAAAAAAATTGTTTGTTTTCACTTATCAATACAAAAATTAACTCAACTTTTTTATATTGTCTTTGTGTTTTTATGTTTTTTTACCAGACATTTATGTTTTCAAAAAATTAACTACTCGGTTTAATTAAAAAATCTATAATTTTTTTTTAATTTGTATATAACTACCTTAAATATTACTTATATTGAAAGAGATGGAGTAATAAATATCGATATATATGTCATTATAACATATGTTATATTTTAAAGAAAAATTTAGATGTTTTTATATAAACTTATTTTTCTGTAATGGCATAAAAACTTTTTTTTTTGTAATGGCATATAAACTTAAACCTACCAAAAACAATATTAGGATGCAAATTAAACCACTAAACCAAATCAACTTAGTTCATTATAACCAATAAATATTATACACAAATATTTATTGCAAATGTATAATAAGTAGATTCTGATAATGAAACCGTACACTGCTATTAGCTTAGCTACTAATATTATTAAGACAATCATCTTCAAACTATTCAATCATAAAGTATTCATACTTCAAACTGTAAAATCAAAATTCGTTTAAAAATATTATAGAGAGAAAGATTTTAATCATTCGACTAAAACATTTCTTCTATTGGTAATGATTGTTTAGATCTTGTCAATAAATGTTTAAATTGAATATTTTAAATAATTATCACGATAGATTTGTTCGTTGAACAACTTATATAAAGTGTAGAATGATTCAAACGTTATTGATAATTATATGTTAGATAGATACAAAAATTTGTTGGTAGAGTCACACATTAATATTAACGAAAGATGTTATTATCTGCTACAAATCAAATGTTTTAACGGTTATTTGTATAATGTGATTTGGCATATACAAATTTAATTTCTCACAACTCAACTTAAAAAGGATTAATATATTCTCGTGAACAAGCATAGTCATTAATCAGGACTGAATAAACTTAATAAGAGAATACAGTTCTTTTCTCATTTTTCTTTTTAAATACGTTCATTTATAATCTTTCATTATCCAAATATTCGAACACATGTTTGAATATTTGAAACTAAATTTTGACTTTGTCGTCATGTAGAAAAGTCCAAAATAATTGTTTGATTTAAGGTCTTAATGAAAAAGAGAATAAAATCAGACCCAAATTATAATAAAAGAAACTTTTGGACTTGATTTATAATTTTTTCTTACAATCTTTTTTTCTTTGTTGAAATCTGTTTTCAACAATATGTAAAGTAATATAAAAAATAATACATTAAATTATGATAAACAATAATTTTTAATTGAAAATTTGAAATCTATTTTTACCATATAAAATTTCCAAATATAGAGATATATATATACATTAAATATATTACATATAATTTTTAATTTCACTAAATTAACTCATATTTTTAAAGTCAAATAATGAAAAATCTAACGAGTTTTCAAAAAAAAATTATATGCCAAAAACTAAATTATATATTGTTTTTTCTAAAACTCAACTATAAAGTTTATAAAGTATTGGACTTGTTTTATAAATAAACAGTAAAATATTTGCGTGTTTTCATGTAATTTCTAAGAACCAACACAATCTCTCTTTCTCTCTTCACTATATAATCCCTCGTCGTCTCTTCTCTCTTGCTCGAAAACAGATCCTTCACTTCTCTATATCTCTCTAAAACCTCTCTGAAACTACAAAACTATGGCTTCAAAATCCATCATCGTTTTGCTTCTCCTCGCTTTAATAGCTTCCTCCGTCATAGCTCAAGCTCCAGGACCAGCTCCAACTAGATCTCCTCTTCCTTCTACTCCTCCTCCTGCTCAATCTCCAAAAACCTCCGCACCAACACCTTCACCCGTCGCAACTCCTCCACCGTCAGTTACTCCAACGGCAGCTCCGATGTCTCCTCCGACTGGTTCTCCGATTCCCGCCGGCGTTTCACCGCCTGCTCCTTCAACAACTCTTTCTCCTGATGGATCTCCCGCCGCAAATGCTCCTTCTGATGGTCCCGGTGGATCTAACCCCGTCGATAATAATAACAACGCCGTTGCAGTTTCCGCTGGATCTTTTGCTGGATTTGTAGTCGTTGCTGCTTTGTTGCTGTAATTTGGTATTTTATATCTATTTGAATAATTTATTTCTATTTTAGGATTTATTTGTTCGTGTTTTTTCGTTTCATGTATTAAAAATTGAGTTTAGCGATCGATAGATAACATAATATTCGATTTATGTTTTTTTTATTAGGAAATTTATCATTTCTATTTTGTTACTTAAACACTTTCTTTATGTTATATCGTTTGATATTGAGTATTGCGTTTGGATTTGAATTGTTAATGCCCAATCAAAACTCGAAAGTTGTATGATTAAAAGTTACAAAGGTGATTAGTGATGAAACACATTTATCAAAAAAGGTGATTAGTAATGAGTCTGAATGAGGTCAGCAACGTGTGCGTGTGTTTACACGTGTCGACGTGTCTTAAAACGGTGAATTTGTCCTTTTATAGTTAGTGGCAAAAACAACAGCTGTTTGGTTTTTTTTTTGTCCGAATCTCTTCTTCTTTTTTTTTAAGCTTCATTAATTACATTAATGAAGTAGTATAAAATTACTTTAGATGAGATTGGACAAACTTTTTAAATTACAAAGATAATTAATGAGACTAATAGTATGTGTTTAAAATTGAATATTTGGTTTGATAAAAAGTCATGGGTTTAGGTTAGAGTAGGTTATGTCATGTGAAGACAGCTGTAAGAATACATACTTACTTTCATGAGGATTCTCTATAGGCTTTAGCCATGTGTGCTTTTTAGTCTTCTACGTATTATATTTTACCACTTTAGGTTTGAAGGTGTCGTAACAAATATTTTTACTCATTGTAAGTTACTTTTAAGTATATTTTGATTTTGCGTAAAAAAAAACCCTTTAAATTATCTTTTTTTTTGTAATTTTTAACAAATAGAGTACATATAATTTTTAAATTCTAGACTACAATAATATATATATTGACAAATACTGTACATATAAAGAAATAAATATATTATCTATAACTTTATAAACTCATATATATTTGTTGAAGATAAATTGCAGAATATAGCGGTTAAAATTTTTTATTTTGCATAAAGAAAAGATTCAATAAACTCAGTTTATTTTTTAAATATAAAAAAATCGCAAGTAGTCTTTAGTCTAGTGGTAGGCAGTAAGTGTAAAATCGCAAGTAGTCTTTAGTCTAGTGGTAAACAGTAAGTGTAGGTGTACATTTCAAGATCGAGTCATATCACCTATACGTATGAATTTGGCTTGTTAAAAAAAAATTAGAAGAAAAAAGAGGGAAAAAAAGCTGATGAAATTGTTACTTTAAAGAGGAAAAAGGCTGGAGCGCATTGTGAATCTGATTCGCATTTGATGATTCATTCCTTTCTCAATATTCCAACTCAACCCAAATCGAAAAAAAGTAAAAGGGATAACTTAATTTTCCTTTTTCTTTTCTTCTTTATTTGGGTTTGAAGATTGATAAATTTGTTTAAACAAGAGTTCGAAACAAATGTGGAGGCTTTCATAGTCCAATGATAGGACTACTTGAAAGAGCGAAGTTTTCAACATCATATTCATCTACAACAAAATTATTATATATTTTTCTACCAAAAAATATGAACCATATCTTCCAAATGGCTTTGTATAAAGTCATAAAAAGAGTACCACTTGGATACCCTCTACAGACTTATGCCATGTTACTCAAATGAATCCCAAATTATATAGTGTTTAATTCAAATATATATACCCTAAGTCATAGAGTTTTTTGGATGTAGACTCCTCTGTATTTTCATTTAATCAATCTATTTATCTAAGTCTAGATCGTCTAACCCACTCGTAACGACTTCGTAACAGCCTTTTATTGAGCAGAAGCAAACCCTCTCTTTCTTGCAGCGTCTCTGTCAGTCAAACCCTCTTTCTCTCATCGAGGCTTTTCCCTTCCTTCTTTCTTTAAATCCGCTGATACAACAAGAGACTTTGCTTCCTTCTGGCTTTTCCAGGTGTACTGTATCCAGGCTTATCAATAACTTCTTAAAGTAAATTTTAATATTATTCTAGCATTCGCATTGACAGATAATTAATATTATATTTGTTTTTTGAGATAGTTTAACTTGAAGATTATATTATATAAAAAAATAAAATCATATTACACATAAAAAATCAACGTAAACAAGCAATCGAAAAACATATGATAAACAAAAAGGAAGCGTTAATATAGCAAAGCAAGTTTATGGTTTTGTTACTTGGGATTTGATTTGGTCTGAAAGTGATATTCTCTACTAGTATTCAGTACTAACTAGATCGGTCTTGTACTTCTTACTTCGCCACCAGTTTACTCAAGGTTTGATACTTGTATGTACTTCTCTTGTCTGGTCGAAAACCAAGAACTATAAATCTAAAAGCTCGAAGCTTCGTTTTTAATTTCAATACCTTCAGCAGCAAAACCTGCAACATTGACTGTGTATATATTCTGATTCGATCAGTTCATAGCTTTAAGTTGACTATACAAGACATAGCCAGGAAATGAAAGCTATGAAGCTTTTACTACCTTCTCAGTTTTCTGCAGCCGGAGCATCGTTTTCTTGAGTCATTGCCTCGGACTGAGATGGTTCCTCTTCATCAGGTGCCTCCAACCCTTCTTTTGCTTGCAACTTCACAAACTGTTTGCTACGAGCTAAACGGATTGGTCTCCCCATGAGCTCCTGCATTTGTTAGTATTGCACACATTCAGTTCCACCAACTAAATCAGCTCATGTGCCAATCAACTCATACTCTAAAGCTCTTATTAAAAAAATGCCATTAACTCTTCTGTTCTATAATTTAAGTTTTATGGTCATTTCTCTATTTGTCTCATTGATGTAAAACAAGTCTAGATTTTGGTTTACAGATCCATTTATGATCCCTAAAACGACCATCAATAAACCAAAACACATACGTTTGCGTGTACTACTTTGGATTCACTTCAATACTATGGCAATATTACCTTCAACTTTTCTCAAAACTGACCTAAGTGATAAGATTATTAACGCTTTAAAAGTATGTTTCGATTCGAAAAGCTTGTCTTACCTTTCCTTGGAAGTCAACAATCGCTGCCTCGGCCTGTTTTTTGGTTTTAAAAGAGACAAACCCATAACCACTCGACCTCCTTGGATTTTCATGGAATATAACTTCAGTGGACACAACATTGCCTGTGTCTGCATCAAAGAACTCCTTAAGATGCTTAGCCCTTGCTTCAAATGCCAAGTTGGCAACAAACAAATTGAATGTAGGCACTGGTGAAGGCTTCTCACGCGGCGCATATGTCTTCTTCTTTTTGGTCTTTGCATAAGCTACCTTCAAACTACGACCCTCATATTCCTAAACAACAATAGTATATGGAAACAAATGAAGATCAAATAAAAAGCATTTTCAATCAAAATTGGAATACTAGAACATGAAAGAGCCTAATATCAAAACATACAACTTCAGCTAATCTCAATGATTCTATGCCAATTTAAAGATGGAGGTGTCGATGTTCTTACATATGACTCGAGAGATTTGAGAGCTGTTGCAGCTTCTTCAGGGGAAGCCATTTCAATGAAAGCCAAACCTCTATTCCTTTCCTTCTTATGCATAGACATCTACAATTGAAAGCAAACACGATTCGTTACAGAAAACAAACGAAACACTTTTATCAAACGAAAAGAAGGAATACAGAAAAACCAAAAACCTCAATGTCGACGACATTTCCGAATTTCTCGAACAATGATCTTATGTCTTCTGGTGTAGATGTCCAAGGAATGTTCTGAGCAATCAATCTGGTTTTAGAAATCTCGTCTTCAGCTTGTTCAGAAACGGAGATATTATCCGGAGTAGAAGAAGAAGAAGAAGAAGAAGAAGATTCGAGGATTGGCTCTTGAGTAGTAGCGGAGAAGTAAGAGGTGAGATTTCTGGATTTTGCTTGAATTGAGTCAGGGAACTTCGCGTAACGATGAAGAAGGCATAGTGAAGAAGTAGAACAAGAGAGAGAGTAATTGCTAAGAGAGAATTTGGAAATAGAGTAAGTATTGTTTGAGTTGTGACCTAAAATTCGGAGGGAAATTCCGGGAAGACGAAGAAGAGCCATGACTGACAACGAGAGAGTGTGTGTTCAGTTTGGATAAGAAAACAACGAGACAATACAATTTGTACATCTCTTGGAAAAGTTACATTACGACGTCGTTTAAAAGTACTTAAAACGACGCCTTTCGAAAATTACTTAAACCGACGTCGTTTGTGAAGCAATGGCAATATTAATATTATTACTCGTTTACATAAACTAAAATGTTTGTCAAAAGTTTGGATGGACAAATAGGATACATAATCTAAAACTTTACCTTCTTCTCTAGCGAAGAGAGAACGAACCTAATGTCAAAGTAAGAAATCATTGTTTGTTATGTTTTGTATTCGAACATATTTTTAGCAAATTTTCTTCATATTGCACAAGGTGGAAGGAAACAAATTAACGATGAGAGTAATATTGTTCAAGGAAAAAATATTGTAAAAATTAGGCTTTGTAAACTGAGTCTTAACTATTCTGTATTCTGCATCTGCATCTGATTGCTCCTTGATTCACTTCTCATGTGCGTCGAGTCTCAACATCTTTCGATCACATGGACGCTTTTTTTCTGAATTGTTCATTTTGTCTCCTGCAGCTTGCTTGATTCGCACTAAACTTGGAACATAAACACACATAGATCGCATACAAAGTTTAGTGCAGGGAAATCTCGAAGATTCAGTTTTCTAAAGTATCCATCTTGTCCAAAGATTATGATATCAAAACCATAAGAACGAATGGCGACTTTCTTCTCCCCTTCAATGATAAAACTCCTATCAGTAAATACAACATCGGGTCCCATAGTCAGTGTCAAGAACTTGCTCCAAGTCACCTTTTCGGCCTCAATCTCAATCGTAATCCACATACCATATCTCAAAATCGTGTAGATTGTGCTGAAGTAAAGCTGCAAGCTTCTCATCTTTAACACAAGATAAAATCACAGAATAGTATTGAACCTTAGCGTTATACGGCAGAAGCATTAGCAGTCCAAATCTTTCTTTTGTAAAATCAAAACAGATTATGTGAAAGCTCTCTGAATTCATTTTTGTAACACACCAGTATATGTTTCCCTTGACAGTAGTGCCAAAGTCTTGAAACCTTATAGACCACAATGGAGTTATATCAAGAGTCGTCCATGAATCAAACTCAAAATCGTAGATTTCGTAGCAGACAAATCGTGTTTCTTGAACAGATCTAATGTTTATAAACCTCAAGATTTTGTGGGTACGGCCACAAGATTTGTTTCTTATCTTCTCCACGTATCCAAGACCATAACGGTAAAGGTGATTCAATCGGTTGTAAGAAGATCTAGGTTCGAACAACTTTGGTTGCAGGCAATATGGATTCCAAACCATATGCTTAGTGTTGTCGTCTTGCAAGATGCATAACAATTAACAACAAACCCTCACAGTTAAAAACCTGAGATGCTTTGACTTGTTCAAGTAAGCCTAGTGTTATGCAAGTAAGTTTGCCTTTAAGCTCTATATATGGATCTCCATTAATGACGACACTCATTAAATAAAGCTTTTCATCCATCATTACGATCATTTGAGACTCTTTTACCTTTGTGGCTGTTTCTACTTTATCAATCTGCATCTTTGAAAAGCTCCGACTTTTGGAAGATTGGAAGATAATCGTCATTGTTTCAGTTTTGCCAACTAGGGTTTTTTCTAATCTTTTAAATACTCGTGTTTCTTTTCCTTTAATTTCTTTCAAAAAAAAAAAAAAGATCATATAAGTAAATCACAAGTCGTATAGAATCTTTAAATATCGAATATTTTCATATTAAATTTCGGTATCGTAGATACTTTATCATAACTGAACTTAAAAGACGTTACTTTTAAATTGGGGGCAGATAACAGACATACATGAATTATGGTCTAGTTTTATACCAACACATGTTAGTTGTAGCTTCAGAGAAGAAGCCACAATTTAATCGGAATCTGGTTTCAGACATGAGATAATACAGAGAGAATGTTTTGATTCATTGTCATCATTTGTTATGATTGGTCATGTGAATTGTTCCACACCGGTGATAAAGGCTTCCTGATAATTTCTGGACTGCAAAACTCAAGCTTCTTCTCTGTTGGGCTACTCATCATCTTCGAACTCTTTCTCTTGTTTGACTGTAAACAGAAAACATTATTTAAGTTAGAATCAAAGAGAATTCATCGCTGAATTAAAGAAACCATCTTTTTTCTCTCTGTTGCTTTTGTTACCTTTGAAGATACGCTGTTTTGGCTCCTCTCTGCAGAACAAAGAGGACTTTGTTGTTTCCTTAACAACTTACGATTTTCTTTATCCAGTTTTCCGTTTAGCGTGCTCACAAGTTCTACCTGTTACAAGTTTAATGGAATAAAGATCAGGACTTACTGATTTTGTTAAACAATAACAAAAAGTTGTTATTGTTTCTTATCTTTTTACCTCTTGCTCAGCTTTAGTGAGATTGAGGATGATGCATTCTTTTTCCTTCTCCAATTTCTTTGCCCTTGAAACTAAAGAAATAACCTTTTGCGTTGAAGGCTTTAAGTGATCCCACTTCTCTAACAAGTTTTGGCACGATTGGTCGTGGACGTTTGCTTCCAAGAAGAGACGCCCCATTAAAGTTTCATCTTTGCTTATGAGTGATCCCAAAACTGAATCAAGCAAATCTTCTTCTAACGGTGAAGTGCAGTCTTCAACCTTTTGAGAGGGAAAACGAAAATACATACATCTGTCAGATTTTAATCTACGCTGATGAATAACATAAAGAAACTATAATTCCAGCTGAAATGATGATAAGTCGCAGCTAATAGATACTAACAGATGTTTCTAGTTTCCATTTGTTCCATAAGTATGCTACACTATACGTCTTATAAGTAACATTAAACCCTCAACTAGGACACAACTATGAAAACGATTAACATAGTGATATATGACAAACGCAATCGCTAATGTAATCCAGAAGCTTAATGAGGTCTAGCATTAGTGTCTCTTTCAAGTGCATCAATCAGATCATTTATACAAATTTAAGACTTTCTACGAAGCAAAATAATATCGATAGACTTATGTATCAATGAGAGGACAAGTTTCAAACACATTTAGAGAAATCGTATTCTCAACTCAACAGAGAAATCCAAATGATAAATCCTCTAGTGCAAATATACAACTAACCCCAAAGCCAAATTAAAGAGACGAGAGAACACATTAACTTGAGAAACCAATTTATCAGGGAAAAAAATAACCAAATGATGCATCTTCAACTGCAAAAAGCAAACTAATTTACTTAAGGGCAATGCAATTCTAAATCCAACAAAACCCAAATCAATGGCCAATCAAAGAAAATTTAGTCCGATATAAAAAATGTCTTACTTCGTTACCACCGATTTGACGCTGACAAATCTGCATTTCCTCAGACATTCTCCCAATTTCTTCCTCTAATTCACGAACCCTAACTTCTGCCTCTCTAGCTCTCTCATCAGATTCATTCCCAAATTCCATTAACGCTTCACGATCTTGATGATACAACAAGCACTCTTTCTCCCATTTTTTACACTGACTCAACAAATTCCCACACTCACTAGCCAATTTCTGATTCTCATCAACAAATTTCTTCAACGCTTGAGCATTCATACTCGCTTCGGACTACAAAATTGAGCCAACACAAGATTCAGATTCAGTCAATCACATCTACTACGAAACCTCTCAGATCCCAGAAAAAAAAAATTCAAAACCAGAACGAATAGCTAACCTTAACAAGATCGATTACATGGTCCTTCTCTTTTAATCTGGTAACTAGAGCAAGATACTGCTCGCGAAGACGGCGGTAAGCTTCTTCAGCCGTAAAAAGCTTCTTATGAAGAGCTTCCATAGAAATCGGAAGCCCTAGCGAGTGATCAATTGTGTCTTTGATATACTCGTCGACTTCTTGTGAGAGATTCAATCTCTCTTTCGTTTCTGCTTCTCGACAAGCGAGCTCTGAATCATCACTTCTCTCAATCCCCATCTTTACTCTCTAACACCAGAAACGAGTTCAAAAATTTTAGGGTTCTCGAGATTTGAGAAGGAGAACGAAAGTGAGAATTTGTAAAGATTTGGGGAAATTCAAAAATGGGATTAAGAGGTTTGTTTGTAGCCGTTACAAAAGTATTATTGCATTGGACTACAGAAACCACGTGGCAGGATTTGATTGGTTAAAATTTTGGCTCCCAAAAGCTTTATTTTCTATGCTTTGTTCACTGATTTCAGTGTACGGAATCCTAGATAGGGGTGTCGGGTTAACCCACTCTGCTTTGGTTCACATTTTTTCTATAGGTTAAATGGGCCAATCCGCATATCTCGCAGTCATAAATATGATAATTCTAACTCGTCCTATTTTATGATCACGGGTTATGCGATTTGTCCCAGTCTTATTACTTGTACTTATATTTTAATATATAAAATAAATTTTAAATAAAAATATATTAAAATAAGATTATAAAATCGTAAGATGCACAATTTATATGCTGTGAAACATTTTTAATAATATAAAACATAAATTTGCTGCATAAAAAAAGTAAAATTATTCGTTAATTTATTTATAGGGTTTGACTTTACAAAATTAAGAAACGATTATGTTTTATATTTATATTATATATTATTAAACATTATAATTTTTCATTTAATTTGATTATTTATAAATTTAAATTATTTTGTCATTTTTTATTTGTCTGTGGGTCAGCCCGCTGACCAAATGGTCAAACCGCCATTAATCCATTGTCCATAATGGGTTAATTCGCAAAACCCGCTTTTTATTTGGATATAAAATATATAACCCTAACTCTCCCCATATCGGAACGGTTTGAGCATAACCCGTGACTCCTAGATATTGATTGAGAAGCCCATGACTAAATTTAAAAGACCCAGATTTGGGCCAAGCCCAACATATTAGAGAAAGGCCCATTTATTTCACATTGTGAGCTGAGGAAACCAAAGTGAAAGCTAACATAATGCTTCCCATTTCTCAGTCAGCTTTCTTTTTATTTGAATAGATTTTGAAATAATCGTCAATTAGTACACTTGTTCCTTCAATTGTATACTTTTTGCCTTCATTGTCTTCTACGATTGTGAATTCATTTATCATCCTTCCTTGAGGTTCTAGCTGACGCAATGAGGCAGTATATATTTGATGTTGTTTAATAAGGTGCAAGCTTCTCTGTATTGGTACCAATGAAGCATTTTACAATGTGAATCACGGAGAAACCTGAACCGGGTTTCAGGTACATATTGATCTTTTTTTGCAATGTAAATTGTGGGTTTTAGAGTTAGAAACATGACCGATCTTCATTATCTTTTGCAGCTTCTATGACCGTTCAGCTCCAATCTACACACAGCCTATGTACTTACCTCCATCAAAGACATTTGATTATCTCCTGCATGGTTTAGTTGTATAGATCATTCTCTTCCAAGCAAGTGTGAAGATGACTCTACGAAGCTTTTGTCGTTTTACCTTTGCATCATTGTTGATAATTTCGTTCTTTTTGTGAACAACCATGGTCCTCATCTCTTCCTTCGCATTCTTTTTGTTCTAATTAATATAATTTTTTTCGTGGATAGATCGTGGTTATAATTTTCATTGTTATTTGATGAATTTTTACGACTTTATATATGGCTATGTATATTAAATACACTTATCATTTTTTTTTAATCCAGTAATTTCTCAAATTTGGGGAACCTTTAGTAACAATTAGGGAGGTTATGGCAATACCGTGCGAGGAGTTGAAGAAAGCCCTATATTGGATGTTGTTTATAGATGCTTCATCTCCTGATGTGGCTTTAGCTCGTTGTAGAAGATCGTCGTACGACTAAGAAATTATGAGATTGTACATTCGGTATCAATCGTTGTCTAAATTACATTGAGGATCACAAAGCATTGAGGAAAGCAATTGATAGATCAAAGTGTCACCATATTAAAACCATCCTTGAAGATCACCCCTAGATCTTTTTTTGTCTTTAGTTTTCTATTATTTTTTTTTTTTTTTTTNNNNTTTTTTTTTTTTTTTTTTTTTTTTTTTTTGGAGATACTTTTAAATTTAAATTATAAAATATTCCTTGAAATTATTCTAGTTATATGTGTGCATATATTGGATTAAAATAATAATTTAGCTGATTTGGTTTGGCGTGCAGCTAGAGATGGATGATGAGATGAAGAAATCGAAAGTGATATTGCTTTTTTACATAGCATTCCTTAGTACTATTGTGTGTGGATTTAATCATCCATTACTGGTCGCATAATTATTTCAAAGAATCAGACGAAGAAAAAAAAGAAGAATATCATCATAACATTGAAAATGGAGATTTGTACCAAAGTTTTTGTCCCATTTTTCATGAAGATATCAGAGATGTTATTGATATTCTTCGTCGATCAGAATGCGACCGTATTCGATCCAGAATCTCCCAATTCAAATAATTGTCGAAATAATTTGAGGAAAAGTTTTATATGTTTTCCTTGTATTTCTTTTTTCTCAATAAGTAACTTGATATTAGAGATATCTTTTATTCATGTGCATAGATTTCTATGCTATATTTGATTCATATGTGCATTTCTTGATTTAAAAATAAGCATTATTGTCTCTATATATTCCCCTAAAATGCATTTCCTACAAAGAAAACAAAGTGTATTTGTCCATAATATTAAACCAAAAAGGGATGTAACAAACAAAATCCTATTTATATATTCGAGTCATTGTCGCATACGTAATTATATATCTACGTGATATGCTTTTCAGTTTGTTTAGTTCTATTGAACTATAGGATTGACCAATCTCATATTTGTGTTTATCCGTTTAAATAATCTAGTTAATTAAATAAATATAAAACTATCTAGTACATAATAGTCCTCTATAGTTTTCATGGTAAGCTCCCCTCAAGTATTCCAACTCTATTTAAAAATGAGTGTTTAACAACTTAAAACGCCGTATTATTAATGGTTGACTCCATATATGGAAATAGTTTATTGACAAAAGAAAAAAAAAATCAATTATCAAAACTATTAAAAATTTAATTATTAAGTAAAAGTTACCAACTGAAAAATATTAATCAAGTGGATAAATCTAAATTTGTTGACATTTTCATTGGAATTCAAAAAAATTATTTAATATTCTCTCCGTTTCTTTTGCCTATTAAGAAATTTTTTGCTTTTTATTTTATCTGAGAATGTAATTATTTGTGTGAGCAAAGAGAAATAATTTAAAACAAAAAATTAAAGTAAATATAAAGAAGCTCACATCAAATTTGAAAGTCACTTTTACAAACTTAATTTTAATTGTAAGTTTTGGAAGTTGTGGATAATAAATTGTATGTTTGAACTTTTAATTTAATTTTTATCTTGGTTTTAGAAAACAATTTATATTGTGAAACAAAAAAAATCCTCTAAAACAACTTATAAAAAAAATAGAGGGAGTATCTATTTTATACTTTTTAGAAATTTAGAAAATTGTAATTGGTTTTTAGTCTAGTGGTATGTGGTAAGTTTACTAATGACAGACGCACTTGTACATTCTGGGATCGAATTCTACCACCTACGTTATGTAGGAATTTTGCTAATACACTGGTCAATTGTGTTCGATGTTGACCAAAAAAAAAAATTTATGGGAAAGTGCGAGAGTCATTGCACTTGTTTATTAAGAAAGACGAAGAACAATGACCCATGGAAATTACCAAGAAACTACAAAGAAGACGTGAACGCCACTTCTTCTTTTATCTGCTCTATCTCTTCCCATTACAAAGCAATAAGATGTTAAGATCCACAAAATGCCATCCTATTTCAAAAGAAATGGAGGAACAATTGTGTTTGTGCTTGTGACCATCGCATTCGTATTATTTTACTGCGTCAACTACTTTATCCGGCGATATAGTACCCGAGCCACAACCGCCGAGGACACGATAGAAGCTGAGTTAAGTCCGAGAAGGCCACCGAGAGGGCTCGACGTTGAAGATATTGAGTCGTTTCCTTCATTTGTTTACACGGAGGCTAGAGGGATTGAGCCGGGAATAGGGGAGCTTAAATGTGTTGTGTGTCTAAACAAATACAAAGACAACGAAACGCTGCGTTTGGTTCCACCTTGTGTACATGTTTTTCATGCTCACTGTGTAGATATTTGGCTCTCTTTTTCTTCCACGTGTCCTATTTGTCGTTCTGATGTAGTTCCTTAATCGATTTTGTCTTCTTTGACTTTGCAATTTCTGCATTTAATTAATATTACAGCTAAGCTTTCCAAAACGAATATGCCATATTCGCTTATACTTCGAGTTTGGTTTGGGATCATTTAATATCCGAATCCGAAAAACACATGTAATCAAAAATTGATAGGTTATTTAAATATATTCAAGTCTAAATAATTTGGTTGGATTAGTTCGGGTTTGGATTCGCATTACTGGTATTATGGCAAAGACTAGAATATGGTATTGCTCATGAAATCCATTGTAAGCTTCTCATGTACCTTTTCTAAGTAAACATATAATAGCGTTGACAAAAATAGAATGGTATTGATTTGGTTTTGAGCCAATAACTGGTTTTTATAAATACAAAACCAAATCATAAGTTCGGTTTCAATTGTATACTATGATTACGGCATAACAGTCGGGGAAAAGTCTCGTTACGTAGTCAACAAGTTAACAAAGATAAACATGAGTGAAGTTTGCACTTGTTCAACGTCTACATTGAACGTAAAGACTTCTTCAAAGTCAAAACATCAAGAGGATAGAGATAAATCAAATCATTCAAACCAAAGCATATCTAACAGACATTATAGTAAGTAATACAATATTCAGTGTCGTGACGAGCAGATCTTTTTGTATTGATCTACAAAATCAGAATTCGTTAAGTATAACGACTTCTTCTTCTCTTTCTCTCGCTTGAAACGGAAATATGGAGCTAAATTAATCTTAAACAATATATTTCGTCACAAGCAAGCGATACTTGTATAAGAAGAAACTAGAAGAACTCGAGTTTAGTTGGTTCTAATGGAACCAACA